>CANYBF011052064.1:0-10568 GCA_948192965.1 Dalechampia spathulata | reverse complement strand
AAAAGACTTCATCTGGTTGCTTGAATA
The DNA here is from genome assembly GCA_948192965.1 of Dalechampia spathulata. Lineage (NCBI taxonomy): Eukaryota > Viridiplantae > Streptophyta > Magnoliopsida > Malpighiales > Euphorbiaceae > Dalechampia > Dalechampia spathulata. The sequence continues at coordinate 10,541 of CANYBF011052064.1, read as the reverse complement.
TCCATCTATTATCATCTTCTGAACTTTAAGCAAACCTACAAAACAACTTCATTTAACTTTTGGTACCCAAATGTATTTGAGTCCATGGGGGTTAGCTTCACATGAGTCATTTGGCTTATAAAACATTTATAATTAGAGTGACCAAACTTACCACAATAATGACAATGACCAAGGAAGGATTTAGACTTCCAACTTCTTGGTCTATGAAAATGAACTTTCCTTTGTTCACTTTTCATGTCATTTATAATTTTGACATTTGAATACAAACACATACCTTTTACCTTTGCATTGAAATGCTTTACCCCATAATTGTAATTCTTATGCAATTGACTTCTACTTGAGGTCTTAAACCTCTTAGCATTGGAGTTTTCAACTCCTTTATTTCATTTCTCTTGGCAACCTTCTTAATAGAAGTAGCTTTGAGAAATTTAGGGCCATTTGATGAAGGAGGAGTATTTTCATCATAACCTATACCTTTCCTATCAAATTTGAGCTTTTGGCATTTAAGAATACTATTAATTTTAATGCCACCTTTTTTAAATTTTGAAATATTTTCTTTTAAAAACTCATTTTCTCTTTTTAAATTCTCATTTTCCAAACACAAATCTTCTGTTTCCTTTTTCAAGGATAATTTAACATTGAAAGATTTGAAACATTTTCAAATGATTTTTGAAAATCCCTTTTTGAAGCAGTTAAAACATCTACTTCCTTTTTCAAACAATCAATCTCTTTTAACAAAGTTAAGTTTTTAGATTTAAAAACTTTATTTTCCTTAGCCAATTGCTCAAGTTTGACAAGAAGTTCCTTTAAGAAATTTTCCTCATTATCAAACTCATTATCAAAAGATTGGTTAGAATTACTTACCTTATTGAGATCATTTCCATCCTTCATTACCATGAAGCATAGTCTATGCTCTCCAACTAAGCTTTCATCATTCAATTCACTCTCATCATCCCAAGTGGATTTGAACGCTTTCTTCTTGGATGGCTTGGATGGTCTCAATCTAGGACATTCACTCTTTACATGTCCTTTACTTGTAGATTCTTCATTTCCTCTTCCAACACCTTGCCTTAAGGTGATATCATGAGTAAGAAGCTTTCCAAGAAGCATGTCGGTGGAAAGCATTGATAAATAATTTGTTTCTTCAATCGTAATCACCCTTGCTTCTCAATTCTTCTTTGGAAGAACTCTAAGAATCTTATTGTTGATATCTTCTCTTGCATAATTATTTCCAAGCTTCTTTAGACCATTGATAATCACCATGAGCCTATTGTACATCTCTGATACACTTTCATTTTGCCTTATAGTGAATAACTCATATTCATGAGTCAAAAGTTAGATTTTCTTGATCTTCACTTGATTTGTACCTTCATGATATGTTTCCAAAGCATCCCAAATTTGTTTGGCAGACATGCATTGAGATACTCTTCCATACTCTTCTCTACTAATGGTACAATACAAGACATTCATGGCCTTCTTATTCATAGCATGAGCCTTCTTGTCATACCCGCATAAGAGACCATGATAGTTTGGTCCTAATGTATGTATATGTATATGTAGATGCTTATGTATCTGAGTGTTTATCTGTTATTTGATTGAAATGTGATACTACTCCCTAATTTTTAAATGCCTTGTGAATGTATGCGTATGAATAATGATGATGTTAAGTGTATTGATTGAATGATGGGATATTGTACCTTTAAGACACATGTTCTTGTGTTATAGGATCGGGTGAATGGGTGTTGCCGCCTTACTAATGTATCCTTGTAGTGTAAGGGGTGAACAGCGAGTCGGGCATATTGGGAGTGAGGTTTTAGAAGTGTTTATATTGATTGTAAGTTAGGTATGTTGGATATGTGTTTAGAAAGAGTGGAAGAAGGAGGATTTAGGGTGGTACGGGCGTACCAAAATAGGGGGATTGAGGAATTTAGGCTCCTGGAGACCGTACGGGCGTACCAATGGGTGGTCTGGCTGTACGTGAACTTGCAGGAAATTGGGTTTGTCAGGTGGATTGTGGACGTACGGGCGTACCGTCCCTCGCAGGAAAATATGCTTGTTAGGGGTTTTAGTTCGGTACGGACGTACCAAGATCCGTACGACCATATGCAACTTAAGTTTGATGAGTCAAAGGATAAGTATTAAGGTTTTTCATTGGCTTTTCATTAGTTAACCTCCTTAAACCTCCCTTAAACCCTTCTAGCCACCAGAGGAAGAGTCCTTAGAGATCGGAAAGGTGTGCGAACTAAGAGTTAACGTGGTGATTGATAGAGATGGGATTACTGGCCTACGCTAGAAGTAGTCTCACTTCAGGTTAGTGCTACCATGGTATTGGTTTTGTACCTATTATTATGTTTTGGCTTATTCCCATGCCTTAAGACTTAAGTAAAGTTTGAGCATGAGGGTTGTATTGATCTGCTACTGTTCTGACGAGTTGTATTGATGCTTGAGCTTGTTACGATGAGTTATATGGGTGCTTATGCTTGTTATACTAGGATGTGGTATGGTTATCCCTTTATGGTGGACTGAATGTATTCTTCTCACTGGAATGATGCATAAGTGCATGTGATATATTCATGGCAGGCATAAAGATAAAAGAGAGGGAAGGGAAGGAGAGAAAAGAAAGAGGGTAATGAGTGCAGATCTAAGCTCTGGGCATACTGGGTCAAATAATGATGATGGGATTCCTAATGAAATCATTTAGATTATTACCCTCCCATAGGGGAGACGAGTCTCGAGACCTATAGTAGGAAAGGGTGCAAAGCACCACATGTTGATACGCCCTCCTTCAGGAGATGAGTGCCGGTACCTACAAGGACCCAGTATGTGCGAAAGGAATGCGCACAAGGCAGGAAAACAAGAGTGAATGAGGGAAATGAGGAGGACAAAGAGTGCAAGACACTGTTACATTTGCATTGCATATATCGTACATGTGTTCTATGACAGTCTGTATGACGATGTTATTAATGGCTTGATATGTTGAGATATGATGTTTATGATGTTTTGCTATATGACGAATGATGTTTATGTATTTGACTTATGTTTACGTAGCGCCACTGAGTTTATACTCAGCATTTATCATTTGATGAATGTAGGTTCAGAGCCCTCGGGAGAGCGGTCAGAGAAGCAGTGATAGAGGTCGTCAGCAAAGAAGCTTGTTCTCGAAGTGGTACGGGACCTCAGGGGCATACTCCGAGTCATTTTGTTAGAGTAGTTCAGTTGATTCGAGTGGTAGTAGTTTACTCTGTATTTTATGGTGTAACTGTATAGGAATGTTCGGTATTCTGTTGTATGACTGGAATTGCATGTATATAATATAATGGAGTTACTTACTGTCACGAAGTGCATAAATGAATGATTGATTGTCCAGAGTACGATGTGTCTAATCTATGTATGCCACGCTATCTCTTCTTGGTACCACTTAATGCAGGGGTGTGTACCCATATGGCCATTAATTTATTTTAGAAACGATGAATCCTTGGTGGTATGAGTAGCAGTCTTCCTCAAGGAGAATCGATACTTATACTACGGGAGCATGTTGCCCTAGGTATGGGCTGGGTGTGACACTTCTTCTCTTTACTATTCCACTTATCTCCAGGCTTCAATGTGGAAATACCTTCAATGATAGTGGTAGGAGTATTATAATCATTTACAATGAAGCTCCACAACTCAACTCCATCACTCTCCAAAAATATCTCTATTTTATGCTTCCAACAAGAATAATCCATACCATCAAATAAAGGAGATTTTGTGAAAGATCGACTCTCTAGACAATGTGTTACCATTTGATCTTAACTTAAAGAATGTTACTTCTTAAAAAATAGAGCCTAAGCTCTGATACCAAATGAAATCCCAAATTTAGAGGCAACATAAGAATTGAAGAAGAGTTGAAGAGAGTGAAAATGGACATAAGAAATTTATAGTGGTTCGGCCAACAAATGCCTACATCCACTTACCCAAGCAAACAACTTAGGTTTCTACTAACAACTTCATAAATACAACAAAGAATTCTTCTTACAAGAATTCAATCACTAGTATTTTCCTAAGGCTCACACTAAACCCTTACAATAGGTGTTTTCCCAAGGCTCACACTAAACCTAATTCAATTACAATCCCTTCTTATCTCTTAAAACATATGCCAAGAGAAAGACAACAAGGATTAGAAATCCAAAAATCAATTTCAAAGGATTTACAACTTAAGAAATCAAGAAATACTCAAGAATATATCAAAATGTATTTAACGAAGAAAATAATGATTGTAAATTGATTTCCTACCTTTAATAAGGTTAATCTACACTTATATAAGATATTCTAAGCTTATATGACCGTTAGGGATGCATTAAATGCAAAATAGAGCCGTTATACAACTTTTTCAAAAATGCTGAAAAATATGTATTTCAAATTGAATGCCTTATGCCTTCCTGTACACCCGTACGACACTCAAAATATGACTCCAAAATGATGCCAAAGCCATTTTTCCACTGTCTAGCTCCTCTTTTCCCAACCCTACCCATCAGACCACAAACCCCCCCTCTTTTCCCAACCCTGCCCATCAGACCACAAACCCCCCCCCCCCCAAATTACCATGAAGCCCTTAGCCCCACCCGTAGCTACGCCTCTAGCTGGTATCAACGACCATAACCTCACTCCACCACCTACCACACCACATCATGTCATGTCACCCGGAAACTGCCATGTCATCTGGCCGCTAGTAAAAGTGGCGGCCAAGTACAATTTCATACTAAAAGAGGAATTTTTTTCCCTATACACCAAAAAGGAAATTTTTAAATTTTTTTACATTAAAAAGTTAAATTGTCCAAAATTATTACCATTAGATAATTAAAATAAAATTAAAATTAGTTTTAATAAATTTAGAGGAATTATAAAACCATTAATTAATATATTATATATTATAAGAAAGAAGAAGTACAAGTAGAATGATAATTTTACTAGTCTCTTAATTTATTAAAATTAATTTTAATTATATAATCTGAATAATTTGAATTTATAACAACTAATTTCTATCTAAGAATTCTATTCAAAATTAAAAATGAATGTAAATTCTTTTTATTATTTAATAGTTTAATTTATTAAACTTAATTTTCATTATTTAATTTATAGAAAAAAATCAACATATAAATAATTAGTTTTAAGAAAATAGAATTTTATTAGATAATCTAAATTTCTTAAAATTAATTTAATTTAATTTTAATAATCAAATAATAATAATTTTAATTTATAACAACTAATTTCTATAATAAAATTATATATAAAAAATATTACTTATAAATTAAAATAAAAAATATGAAGTATTTATTAAAATTATAGAATATCTCTCTCAAAATTTTAACTAATATTATAAAAAGGATAAAGAATTAGTAAATTGATTTTAAATTTATTAAAATTAAAATAAATTTTATTTTAATTATTTAATAATAATAATTTTAATTTATAACAACTAATTTCTCTCTAAGAATTCTATTAAAATCAAATATAAATATGAATTATTTTTATTATCTAATAGTTCAAGTCATTAAAGTTAATTTTTATTATCATAATTTTATATAAAAAATTAACATATAAGTGATTAGTTTTTTAAAAATAAAATTTTATTAAAACTCTAAATTTATTAAAAATAATTTTATTTTATTTTAGTTATCTCATAGTAATAGTTTTAATTTATAATAATTAATTTTTATAATAAATTTAAATAAAGAAAAATATTATTTATAATTTGTTTAAAAATATGAGATCATTATTAAAGTTATAAAAATATCTCATATTATTAACATATGACTTAACTTTTCAAACTCATACTATAAAAATCAAGGAAATTAAATTGATAAAGCATATCAAGTGAATTAAATTGATAAAACATACTTTTAAAATAAAATTTTAAATAATATATATAATAATTATTTTATTTTAATCATCTAACAACAATAGTTTTAATTTATAACAATTAATTTTTAAAATAAAATTATATAAATAAAAATGTTATTTATAATTTTTTGAAAAATATGATATCATTATTAAAATTATAAAAATATCTCACAGTGTTAGCTTTTTGAAACTCAAATTATAAAAGTTAAGTAAACTAAATTGATGAAACATACTTTTGAAATATAATTTTAAATAATATATATAATAATAAATATAATTTTATTGATTTCAAGATGTCATAAGAGCTAAAAAGATTGTTTATAACATCATTGATGTATTGTGAGTTAACAAAAGTCAAGAAACTATGACAAGTTAATTTTGAATCAATTATTGAAGATTTTATTAAAATGTATGATAACTCAATAAAAACATGAATAGTTTATCGTAAGTGATATTTAGAATCACTTGATAGGCATAGATAAAGATATTAAAAGTTATGATTTTCTTATAAAAAAAGTCACTAGTTTAATTAAATGGAGATCAATAAAAGAGAAATTACAGAAGATATAATAGTGCAAACATCACAAGAATGCATTGATGCAATATTAAAGTTTAATTTAGAACAAAAATATATACATACAGTGATAAACAATACCAAATGTAAGAGTGTACTTGTTATAAAATATTTTTTCATATGCACAATTATATGTCATATTATAAAGATGATTTTAAGCTCTTCAATAAAGATTTTTGTTAAAAAGGATGATCTAAAAAAGAAGAGCCAACGTACAAAAAAAAGTGTAGTTTACAAAGAGATTTTACTATCAAATAAATAAATAAACATTATCATTTTGTATCATAATTCAACTTATAAGATCATAAATATAATAAATTATTGCATTTGCTCACATCTCTTTTTACATGAATGGATGACAAGATTCTATAAATAGCATTTTTAACAAGTAAATAATCCTCAAATGACAAACAATAATTTAAAGTTATAAAAATATTACTACGATAAAAAAATTTATAAAAATAGAATACAAAATTATTATAAATGACTGGTTAAATAAATCATACTAATGCATTTTATGAAACTCTAATAATAATAAAAATATAAAATAAAAAATATGAAATAATCAATCACCAAACAAATAAACACAAGTAAAAAGTATATTAATTAAAAATGAAGGATAATTAAATAAATTTATTCAAACAAGTCAAAGTAGCATTTTGTAAATTAAAATTTTAAAAAATGAAACTTGAAGCAATATCTGCCAATATTCATTTGTAGATATTTTCAATAATTAACTTTAAGCTCTTATTTTTGATAACTAAAATTTAAATCTTTGATAATGGAGATAAACATCTCCATAAATGGTAAAAGAATTATCTAAAGCTGATTTACATTAATTAGAATGGTATATATGCAGACATTAACTCTCTCCTGTTGTAGATTGAAAATGATAATCAAGTCTTATGGCTATACATGTGAGGCTCATTAATGGCCTAATTAGGTAGTAGATGTTCATTAACTCTCTCCTGTTGTAGATGATTATGATAATAAAGTCTCATAGCAATACGTGTGAGGCTCATTAATGGTCGAATTGGGTAGTAGATATTGTTATAGTATATATAAAGGAGTGGAGACACACTTCAACGAGCACCAAGTTTTCTTAAGAGAAACAAAAAAAGGAAGATAAAAGCAAGCTATAAAGAATTGATTTCTAATAGTTGTGTTGTTTTAGTAAAAGGAAAAATGGTAGGATCAATTGTTGCAGCCATAGTCGCTATGATTACATCTAATGTTTTGACATCAATTGATGATTTGATCATTGATTTGGTGAAAGCAGCAGTGCATCCCTTATTAGATGTCAAAGAAAATGTGAAGGAGATAGAGTTGGAACTGAAATGGTTGCTGGGCTTATTGAAGGATGTTGCTGCAAAAGCAGTAGAGAATGATCGACGAATGCGAGTTTGCATTTCAGAACTTGAAGATACAGTCTACTAGGTAGAAGACTGCATCAACTCTTTCGTGATAGATCATCCTACTTTGAGGGATGGCTAAATTTCAGGTTTTAAGGATAACTTAAATTCAACCCCTTCTTAAATGTTGTTATCTTTAAACTCATGTGTAATTTTTACAAAAATCAAGCTTAGAAAATTATTAGAGTTCGCATCTAAATTAAAGGAAGTCACTACTCGGGTTTCTCAATTAAAAAAGAGATTACAAGATTATAGAATGCAAGATCTGTTTGGTAAGAGTTTTGTTTGTGATATTAGGAAGGAAGAAGAGCCACTACCAAGTTATCCTTATTTTCCAGGACCTGAATATGTTGTTGGTCTAGGAGAAGTCATAAAACTTGTAGATGAAGCAAATAACTACCGTCTCATTTTAATGTGTGGAATGAGCGGTTCAAGCAAGAACATTCATGCTAGAAAAATATATAATCATCAAAAAGTAAGGGACCATTTTAAGTGGCTGGTTTTGGTGCATGTATCCAAAGACTATTAAAGAAGAGATCTTTGGAAGCAGATTTGACTTAAAATCATGCCATCTGATGAGAGAAAGCGAGTGGAACTGAAAAAATTAGAGGATTCAGAGATGGCAAAAATGGTTTATAGGCAACAAGAAGAAGAAAAAGTCATAGTGGTGCTTGATAATATATGGAGCACTAATGAGCGGGCAGCCATTATAGCTGGCTTTCTAGTAAGGTTGAAGAGTAAGATACCAGTCACTTCCTGCAACCAACAAGTTGCTGAATCCATACACATTCTCGAGAATTCATTTTCGAGCTAGGGCGTTTAGGCACAAAAGAAAGTTAAGGTAACTATAGAAATTAATTAAACTATTCAGATTTACATAACTTAATTTATTTTATAGAAAATAGTATAATTAAAGCATCACAATAAAAGTAACATTCTTATACTTCTAATAGCAATTTTTGAATGTATTGAGTATATTTAATTTACAAATGTGGAAATGGATGAACGGAAAAAGAAGTTAGGAAAGCAAATGGTAGATCATTGTGGAGGGCTGCCATTAGGAATAGTTAGGCTGAGTGGGGTTCTAATGATTGGGAAGTAGTGCATAAAAACTTCATTTCATACATGAGGAAAAGGAGAGATGATGATAGAGTGAAGTTTTTTTTTTGATGCATTAGCTTTAGGTTATTATTTATTGGAAAACCATTTGAAGCCATATTTTCTTTACATGGGACCTTTTGTTGAAATAATAAACTTGTTAGGTGAGGTTTGAAAATTATGTTGTATGGTGTGTTATGTGAGATTTGAAAATTGTGTTGTATGGAGTATTAGGTGAGGTTTGAAAATTGTGTTGTATGGTGTGTTAAGTGAGATTTGAAAATTATTGTATGGTATGTTAGGTGAGGTTTGAAAATTGTATTGAAAATGTATGGTGTGTTAGGTGAATGTTAGGTGTGTGATTTTTATAATGTATATTAGGTAAAATGTTAGGTGTGTTTGTGTAGTGTAAGTTAGTATAAATACCCCCTTACATTGTGAGTTATAGCATAACACAAAATAAGAAAGAAAAACAAGAAGTGAAGCTTCTCTTGAGTGTTGAGTGTTGTGGTTAGAGTTTTGAAGTGAGAGTTTTTTTTTGAGTTTGTTGTAAGAGTGATGAGTTTGTTATAATAAGAATTTTATAATTCTTCTTGCAAACTTGTTTTAGTGTTAACAGGGTAATGGTGACACAATTCTTCACGTTGCCATTGAAAGAGAGTATTTTTGTAAGGATCATTATCTTCTCTTCATTATAACTTATTTCAGCAATAACATACATTCAGTCTTATCCTTATGGTTACTAGTGAGAAACAAGTTCTTATCATTTCAGAAGTAGCAATTAAATACAAAAAAAATCATGAAAATGGGATAGTTAAGCCTTTTTAAAAAAATTTTCAGGAAAATCCAAAGATTTTATATCACATTTTGGAATTGTTAAAACAGATTATAATTGTAAAATTGAATGCAGTTCTAACCAATTTATAACTGAAAATGGAATTGAATAATATGAAACTAAATGTGAAATCTGATAACAATGAATTGATTGCTGTTGTTGCAACAGAGTTAGCATGGAACATAGTGATGCTGTATGGAGAGCTGGCTAATAGCTTGAACTGGTATGGAATCAGCCCTCTCCATGTCTTAGCAACTAAACCTACTGCTTTTAGAAGCGGCACCCACCTTGGAGGCTACCGCAAGTTCATATATCACTGTACGTACCCACCCACATTTCTTAATGATACAAAGACCAAACTCAATTCTTCCACAGGCTCATCCTATTACGTAAAATTATTTAACTCGGAAGGTATATTGGTCAAGATGAAGCCTGAATTGTCCCTGAGAGCCATGCCATCCAACTATAACGTCAAACGTCGTTATCCACAGAACTATGAGACATGCATGAACTTCTTCCTGCCGCCCTTGAAGATAATACAATTTGGTGGGAACCTTGTCCCGTTTTCAGGCAATAACATGCATATTTTAACTCTTTGATTGAGCGTAAAAGTGTCATGTTTTATGCCCATAAAGCACCTATTTTAGCACTATTTATTTATTAGAACAGTTGACTTGTGTACATTTCGTATTTTGCAGGTCAAAAACGGTGAGTTTTGGAAAACGTGCTTAAATGGAACGAT
>CANYBF011051609.1:0-11917 GCA_948192965.1 Dalechampia spathulata | reverse complement strand
ATAATGATGATGATATGAAACATGATGAAAATGACACATATAAATGGCATACAATAAATGATAAGATGGAATCATGTTTGTTATATTCAATAATGTTTTGGAATTTATTGATATAATGATTACTATGATATTTCAATATTTGTTACACTAGCACCACTAAGTTTTATACTCAGCATTTGTCAATTGATAAATGCAAGATCAAGTAAAGCCGCAGAACAAGAACATCAGTGAAGCAGTTGGACATATCAATAGAATATTGGTAAATGGGTTAAGTTCCTTCCGACTTCTATCTATATAAATTATCGTGCAACTACATAAACAAAATACTCTAGCAGTAAATAAATTAAGTTTAACAAACCTAAAAATATGTAAACTATTAATGCATATATGTTATAACTCTGATGAGGTGATGACTTATTAGGTTAAAACCTGGGAATAATAAATGTATTGGATTAATATGAGTTTGCATGCAAGTTATATGTATAAATAATAAATAAATAATTTTTATGGAATGTATGGAATCCTTTGTAGGATAATTATTGACTTCCTCGGTTAGGAAGTTAATAATCATTCTACGGGAGCATGTTACGTAGCCGAAAGACATGAAAATATACATAGACTTACATTTATACATACATATTTATAAACAATTACACGTACACTCACATGCATAATAAATTTTATTAAGCAAGCACATGTATATTTATATTAAATATTATTAGCAATCAATATATGTTACATATAAAAATAATATTCATACGTTTACCGAGAATTCATCTCAACATTAAACCCATCTATCAACACATCATTCACTATTCAATTATTTCATCAATTATTATCATATTGATATCATTACACATATCAAATAACACATCACATACATACACAATAAATTGTACTAAATATGAGGATGTGACAATTTAGCTGAAGAGAGAATCAAGAGCATTAGTTAAATCCTGAAAATCACCTAGTTGCATGACTAATTCTTGCATTATTGAGTTAGCCATATATATATATATATATATATATATATATATATATATTTTGAGATTTACTATCCTTTATGAGGAATTATTCCTGCCTAATTTGTTAGAGTTATTAACTAATTGTTATGATTAGTATAATGTTAAAGATGAATCACTTCATGCTCATGTTACAAGTGTTTGAATCATATGACTTAAAGGGATATATGTTGCTAATTGGTCAAGGCTTAATTGATAATTAAATTACATTTGAAAGAGTTAATGAACTATGACAATTGATGAATTAAGAAATTAAGTGGTGTGTGTATGAGGTAAACTTGCATCAAGTCGTTAGTGCATTACAATATGGTGATACACCATTTAAAGACTACATTCATGAGTTTGAATTCTATGACTTGATTAAATTGTATAGGCAATATTAAGTCCTTTATAGTATTAATGAGAAATATTAATGGAATATTTGAACTAATGTCAAACAAGCAATAATTAGTATTACTAACAATGGATTAAGGTTGAACTTAATAAAATGTAATTGGAAATGCAATATTAAATGAATAAGCAGCTTAAAAGAAGTTATATTTTTTTATTTTAATGTGTAGATACCATTTATACTGTACATGGTACTTCCTTGGTAACATGTCAGAGGATAGTTAAATGTTAAATAAAATAATTGAAATGCTTGAAACTTTGATGACTATAATTAATTGTTATGTTTATTTATGTGTTCTATATGACCTTTCCAGCATGCTTTTTCCTCACTCACATGCTTCCTGAGGAACCTTTACAGCATCCTGTAATTGTTCTAAGCCAAGCACACCTAATTATGAGGTTCTTACAAAATGAGCACCGAAAAAGGTAGATGCACCTTATTAGTATGGATAGTACCTATCTAATCACTTAAGCTATTCTCAATTGTATAGTCTCATATTGCACAATCTAGAAATCACTCAAGCTATTTTCAATTGTACAGTCTTATACCTACATAATCTCAAAATTACTCAATTGTGCAGCCTCATCTCTACACAACCTTAAGATCCATCTTCTTTAAGTGTGGGATCAATTCATTAATATGTACGTCCGCCTAGAAGCCTATCAAGAGCTGCTCCTTATCCATGCTCTCTTTAGCACTGACGTCCATTCCTCACCCTTGTCAGGCCCGGGTGTCATACTATACATGTGAATATAAACATTTAAAATATTTATGTATTATAAGTGATAAGGATAGAAGGATTATAACTTTTATTTCATGAACAAATAAGGATAAAGCAAAAATAGGTTTATACCTAATAACAATTAACTTGTAAATAAAAGTTACTAGTAAAATAAAAGGCTTGATGATTCAAGTATAATAGCATGAAATATTATGAATATTTTATTATTATTTATTAATGTCAAATATATGATATATTGATATATTCTTTGAATGTTATTGATTTAAAATTCTTCCATCATATAAATGTATACATGATAAAGTCATGCACCATGTGTCATTAACATGATATTATGGAAAAATAAGGAAGATGTGTTGTTTATATATAAATCTACATATAAATATCTGTACAATGGTGAAATAAGGGATGAACTAGTGTATTTATATATTATAAAAAAGAGACTTAAGGGAAGTGCTAGTATATTTATATATTGAAATGATATAGAGATAGAGAATACAAAAAAAAATACTAGAAAATAAATTATTAAAAATATATCTAGTACAGATTGTACACAATCAGAGACAGAGATTGATGTGATCACAGAAAAATGATGAATTCACAGAAAATAGAGAATTCATAAAGAAATGATAAAATAATAGAGAAATGATGAAATTATAAAAAACAGAGGAATGCAATTCATATTTGCATTCATTATCATATAGCATATCATTACTATGAGAAAAAAGGAATGCAATTCATATTTGCATTCATTGATATAAAACATATCATTGTTATTCTATTGATATATAGAGTGATAATATGGTTAATCTATAAAATGATAAAGGGTATAAAGAGTTAACCGTAGACCATTATTGTAATGATAATTCAGTATTGATTGTATAATTTTATTGTCTGCCATATTTATTATGATAAATTATTGTATTTATTCATTAAATTATTTTATTAATTATTTATATTTATTATAAAAAGATAATTAAATTTTATTCATAATACAATTATTATTACATACCATTGAGTTTTATACTCAATATTTATCATTTAATGAACGCAAGTTAGAGTACTTCAAAGGGACATCTGGATCAGTAAAGAACCAAAGCAATCAGGATACTTCAAGTCTTGTATATTCTCAAAAGTACATTTTAGCAATATAATTTATTCCTAATGTATGCTTTTGTTATGTAATTATCATTGTACTGTTTATGGACATTAAAATATTTTGTACTTGTATAACAACAGAGATGTTAAAATTATCATAAGTGTGGCTTGTCTAAATTATATGAATGCTATATATACAACAGTTATTTGATGACATGTCATAATTTAAATATGAATATTTTTATGAACAGGTGATCATATAAAGTCGCAGGTAATAAAGTTAACAGTTATCATTACATATAGGATATATTCCATCATAAAAAAATTTTACAGATCCTTTGTAAGGTGATTAATAGATTTTAATTGGCATGGTGTTTATTAATCATTCTACAAGAGCATGTTTCATCGGTCGAGTGTGATAAAACTTCTTAAAAATTAATTGATATCTTAAGGATGTCAATCATGCTTTAAGAAATAAGATTATTGATTTGATATATCACTCTTTTCAAGGGTATTCTATGTTTCATTTTAATATCCATTTTTAAACATAAGAATATCTCAACCTACAAGTAAAGGTAGAAAGAATGGTTGAAATTCTAAAATTCATAGAAGTTGGATTGATAAGCATCTATGAAGTTAATTTTGATTCGTCATGTTCATTATTCCTTAGAATTATGCAAAATGCAATAAATTACTTTAAGATACCTTTAAAGTTTATTACATTTTAGATTGCTAGCACAATTATGAAATTTGAAGAAGATGGAAAATCCTTATCAATTAAGGAACTTTTATCCTGTCATTGTTAAAAAAATTGGTAGAACCTTAAAAATATAATAATCAAAACCTAAAAATGAAAAATGGACGATTTATAAAAAAAAAAAACCAAGTCCATTAACAAAGCCTTTGATATTTAAGTCCCTCAAAGAGGTTCTTGAGAGAATGGCTTATAACCCAAACCGCTTTATTCTTAAAGATGGTAGAATATTTATAACCATATGGTCTAAAGATCTATAGGTCATAAAAGATCATAGATTTGAAATTGGATAGAAAAGAGTAAGAGAATTATGCTTTAAACTAGCAGAAAAGGAATCTAGTTTGAATTCTAAAGCTAAGACATTTGAGCTTTGGAAGAAGATAGTTTACCATAAGGAAAAGCATTTCGAGGCATAAAAGAATCAAATAGCAAACAAAGAAGATAAGATAGATCTAGACATAACTACTTCTCACACTTGGATGGATGAATGACTTTGAGTGTGGGTGTTAGAATTATATAATTATTGCACAAATCTTTTGGCTAAACGATAAGATATGATAAGAAAATAAATGGCCAAGAGATTACACCTTATCTTTAATGGATTACTAAATAATGAAATAAGAGACACTAGTTATCTTTCTTCTTTCTTTTTCTCTTTTAGATTTTAAAGCGATAAGTTAGACCACTATTACTAATTATTTATAACTTTGATTCTTTTAAAATCTTTTCTAAGCTAGGAAATAATACTAGAGGCACTAGGAATGTATGATAAATGCCTCTCATCTCATTAAGTAGAAGGTGAGAAAATAAACTTAAAAGTTATCTTCAAACTTTCCCTTTAAGATATCTTTATTATTATAAATCTTAATTAATATCTTGTCTCTATAATGGTTTAAAACTAGAAGGAATGCTCATTGTAAATCATATATATAAAGAAGGAGAGCAGACATACCATAAAAGATCCTTCATTCTAACAAGGAGTTGTTGGTGATGAACATAGAAGGGAATGAACCTTTATTACAAAAACTTAGTCCTTTATGGTCAATCTTGTTGAAGATTGGTTTAATGAAAATTAAACAACATAGAAAGTTTTAAAAAATATAAAATTGGTTATGATCATGCTAACTTAGAATTGTATTTTTAACATGAATGAACAATAATTACCCTTACATTAATTATTTTTATCTAAATCATGAAGTAAACAATGATATGATAATATGATTATTAAATTGTAGTCTTAATTGCATTAATTATTCAAGTGAACATATTGAAACTTTAAACAAAAATTTTGAAATCTTTTCAAAGAACTTAAATGAATGGACTCTAAGACATGTGAGTTTGAAAATTATTTTTTTAATAGCAAAGTCCATTTAGATTTTGTTGCAAATATTTATTATTTTAATGAATATGAGAAACTGAAAGAATCGAGAAATATTAAACAATAGGTTAAGCATCAATGTAGAAATCTTGAGTATCTCTTTAGTTTGCATTTGTAAAGAGAAGACTCTCCTTAATGATATTCTTAATTTATTTAATAAATTGAAAGTTAAGAATTAAATTGTTAAAAAGAAAATTTAAGATGGTGCATAATTGATAAATGACTAATTTATACTTTCTTCAAAAATAAAATAAAATAAATATAAAAAAAGTATAAGTACATGTGAAAGCAAAGGATGAACAAATTTTTGACAAAAGATAGCGGACAATAATTAGATAATAATTACAAGAACATACTATTTATATAAATAGTTTTCTTCGTTCGATATGCTTTCTTCCTATTCTTTTGCAAGTCTTTTTATATGGTTCCACTTCCATTGATATTACATTTTTATCCCTAATAAACCAACAGTAAATTAAATAAATGATTATCAAAATATCATTTTATTTTACAATAACATCAAAAAAATTTTAAATTTTATAAAAATACTTTTTTATTTGAAAAATAATGATTTATATGTTAAATATATATATTAGATTTGTATCAAGTTTTTTAAAAAATTTATATTAAAAAGCATATTTTATAAAATGTTTTTTAAAATGCGTTATTTTATAATTTTTGAGAAAATTCAACATTTAAAGAAAAGGTTTCCTGCTAATTTGACGTTTCGGTTCTAACTTTACCGCAAAATATTTTTACAATTTATACTATTTTTTATTTCATTTTAAATCTTTAAATAATACTATAATAAATTAAGCAACAAATAATTATGTAGATATGGCGAAGATTTATAACCAATTAACATAAATTTTGAAAACTTATATCTTAAAATATATAAATAGCTATCGATAAACTATTATGATTTGAACATACTGTAGTCATCTCATTAAAATTGATAATATTTATCATTTATTATTTATCACAGTAAATTATGTCGTATATTTAAATGACAAAAAGGAAAACAAAAATAGAAAAATCGTATTGTTGCAGTTTCTCGAAGGTACCGTAGAGAAACCCTTGCTCGTTCCTTTCTTTTGGGCTCTGCTTTCAACTCCTTTGGTTGAAAATCTTACACGCTCATCTTTTCTTCAGAGTTCTCTGCCTTTATCATTATACACCCTTTTTGCCAGTAAGCTACAAAATATTCATGTATTGGTTTTAATTTCCTTATGTTTATGTCATTCTGATTGCGAAGTAGGATTCATTTGATATATGTTTTTCGATTTGATGGATTACTAGGGTCTAAACCCTTATGCTGAATCTCAGCAAAGCATTTGTTTTTTTTGAAATTGATGATCGTTCTTTTGGCAAAACATGAAAAATCAAAGTAGTTTTGATGAGTATAGTTACGAGGCTTTAGCGAACCAAATAAAAGGTGTTTTGCCTCTTGCCCGTCTTCCTAATGAAGTTGAAAGATCCTGATTTTGCTACAGATCATCCTCATCTGACCTTTACATGTAATTAAGTTTATGCCATTTTAAAGCTTCCCAAAACTTGGATCTTTAAGTTGGCTTTTGTTTTCTGTTTATAGTTCAACTTTCTCTTTCTCATATGGAGTGATTGCCAAATTTCCTCTCTTAATCAGAAGGATGCATATTATGTAATCTATCAAGTTTTAGGCAGACTTCATTTGTTGGCACCAGTTGCAATGTTTTTTTGATAGCTGACAAGTTACGAGTTTGAGTTGCGAGAGTAGCATATTTGCAAAATCCAAGTAGAAATTTGAGTCCTAATGCATCCATTCTTCCATATGCTCACCATAGCTAGCTGGGGAGCGCCTAATACGCTGAGTAATCCCTGATTTGAGACGAGAGGTTAGCGGATTGTTGTCTTGAATTCAACCGAAAGGGATGCCCTGCAAATCGCATTTTTAAATGCATTTTATTGATGCTTGTATCATCATTAGAAATACAAGCAAGTAGACTTTGGCTGCATGCGTATTTATCGCTTATAGCCTATTGTTTCCGAATTTAATTGTAAACAATGTATGTTTGATTCATCCACACCATCATTTTGCATTTGTTTAATTGATGATTATTTATTCTCTACCAACATAGCATTGGTTATATAAAACTCTTAACTAGTTGTCTGCTTTAACTAAGTTTCAATTTGCTAGAATTGATTCGTGACTAACCATCATTGATTTGTTGAAATTAGGATACCTTGCTAAAAGTGTAACTATAAAAAATGGCTATGTTAATAATACCTGTTTGTTTATATTGCTTTTTGTTGGCTGTGAATTTAATGTTCTTCATTTTATTTCCTCCAGAACCACATAGAGAATTAAAATGGGTGGACTGCCTCTGCAAAGTGGTTCCTCTACCTCGGCTTTGTCTGGATCAGGGCAAAATAATGGTTCAGCAGTAACAAAATCAATACCAGAATCCAAGCCGAAAATGAAGATATGTTGTGCCTGCCCTGATACAAAGAAGCTTAGAGATGAATGTATTGTGGAGCATGGTGAAGCTGCTTGTGTGAAATGGATTGAAGCTCATAGGCAGTGCCTTCGTGCTGAGGGCTTTAATGTTTAATTCAAATTGAGTTGATGGTCACATTGTTTTGAGAGTGTATAAGATAATTGCTTTTGGAATTACACATGTTTTACAGTAGTTGGAGAATAAAGCTGGAAAAGAGTATCGTTTCTTCACAGCAAAATTTGTTTTACTGCTGACAATTAACTGAAATTATGAGACAGGATGACATCTCAAAATGGATTTATACATGTACGTGAAATTTAAGTCTGGTCTCCATCCCATCTTTTCATTGGTCCTGATCCTCCGATGTACTTGATAGAAGTGTTATTGCACAATTTGCAGCTTTCTTACCCTTCATGCAAATATCCTCAACTCTTTGTTGGTGAGCGGACTTGGAAAGCCATCAAAATTCCAAGAGGCTATTTTGGGAAGATGACTGTTATCCGTGTCTACTTCTAACATCTTTTCTTCCATTTTTTTCAGCTCACTATTCACGCAGATATGAAGAACATATTCTCCAAAAGGATAACTTTTTTGTATAAATGCTTTTAGTTCATATATTACCATAGGTGGCATTCCATTTGTCGCAAGTCCGCATAACGAACATGTTCTTCCGGTTATTGCTTCTCTCCTTGGTGTTAGTTTTCATAGAACTTTCTGGGTGGAAAATTTGTAAACTGTTTGATATCATTAGCGCTTTGGAAATTTTTCCAAAAGAAATGGGTTCAGCCATTATAATGTCGTAAAAACCATCAATTCATTTTGCGTTTTCATTAACAAGCATATGATGGGTGCATTTCTTTTGCTTGTTATGTAATCCTAAATCTAACATAAATTTCATTTTAAGAAGCTTGCTTTGCTACCTTTCTTTTTTTCATGAAAACTTTATTTATGAGGTAGATAATAACGAGATCATTAACGACCATAACCGGTTTGGAATTGAAAGCTCTAGTGAACGAAAGAAAAAGGGGAAAGGAACACGAATAGATATTGGAAACAAGAGTCTACTAATAGTAATTCATTAGAACACACAACAAGCTGATAGATATGGCGATTATAGAAAGTGAGCAAGGAAAGCACAGGCTACATGACTCTTAGCTAATACTTGTCACTCCACTTAGACCCACGTATTGTAAAAGAAAGCACAGATTATTCAACGGAAATTACATTTTTTAGCAGCTACCATGAAATCCTTGCACACTTTGCAATATGAAATTTTATGAGATTTTTAACCGCAAGTGCAGTTGACGCAAGTGCAGCTAGCACCGCACTTGCACTTGCCATCATGCTCCGCCGCTGGAACGTCCAAGACGACAGTTGAGACAACGCTACAAGAGTTACACCATAAAAAATTTACGTTAGTCTACTACTCAAACTAATGTGATCATACCTAACCGTGCTTAGATTTTTATGTTCATGTCTAAGATTTTTATGCTAAATGGTATCTTATGGGGAAAATGGATCTGTTTTTCAAAGAGAATTTGGTAATGTATGGGCTCCGAAGAGTGCTTTCACCGTCGGTGCGAGATATTTTACGCTAAATAACATCTTATGAATTTGTACAAAATAGTGTAAGAACGTACGCGGTCTGTGTCTCAACTAGGTCAGCGGTGTAGCTGCTGCCCTTCTTCCTGTAAATATCAAAGTACTTTACGTCAATAATCCATTCACAAATCCGTTAATTCGCTTAACAAAATTTATATCATCACAGATCAAACTCGTCAGAAATTCATCAAGATTTAATCAGAAGGAACAGTAGTACTTACACGCACTGGCTCTTGTCAGCACAGTCACAGTTGCCGCACTTGTCAGACATGGTGATGGATGGATGATTAACTAATAACTTCTTGAAAGAAAGCTTGGAACTTGAGGATGAACGGCTATGCTATTCATGGCCGCAAGGCCATGAATTTATAGATGGCAAGCGTAAAGGTAAGGAGAGGATGGTGGGGCCATAAGGATGGGTAAGGGCCCACCTGAGCGTGAGAGGAGCACACGCCTCTCAAGGAAGAAGCCAAAGGAAGGAATCTTGATAGTGGAGGGCGGTTGGCTGCTGCTTGGCCATCTATCCTCCTCTCATGTCCCCTTCATTTCTCTTTTTTAACTTTTCGTCTATGGGATGGATAGTTATGGTTCTTCTTGGTATGAATCTTCTTTCATTTCTCCCAAGAAACAAAAATCTTAATCATTTTCAACTTCTTGTGATATGTGTGTATGATATCTATTCACTTTTTTCTGCTGTATTACATTACATAAATATTGTTATAAATTTAAAGCGGGTTTGGTGTAATTTTTTATTGATAATTTATTATTTTCTTAATTTTTAAATTAAATTTTAATTATTTAATAATTTTAAATATGTTAAAATAAAAATTAAATCAGATTAAATGATAATATAATATTTTTTTATCTTGTTTAGAAAATTTTGATTCTATTATATTAAGTAATAAATATATATAAATTATAAATTCATTCAAACATTTTATCCTTACACTAAATAAATTTGTATTGAAATATATAATCAAAATATTAATCTAATTATGAAAATGACTAAATAAATTGAAAAATACAAGAACAAATAAAATATTTTATATAAAAATAAAAAAATTATAAACAACATCATCAAAAGTTATATTAATAATCATAATTTATGAATATTGTTTTAAATTCACATAAACAACTTAATCTCATTTCAAATCTTCAATTAATTGGTTATAGAAATTGAAAGATTGCTGATATATAAAAGTTTGTAAAGATAAATGATGTAATTTTTGAATTAATTTTTATTTATTAATAAATATAAGAATGTAATTTTCAATTTATTTGATAAGATAATGATATATTTTTAAAATTAATTGAGTATTTATCAATTCTTTTATTATCTTTGATAAAAAAAATAATTATCTTAATTTTATTTTAAATTTTTTATGTATATGTACATATAAAAATAAAAACTATAATAGATAATAAATATGATTATGAAATAAAATTATAACTTTTCAGATATTTTTTCTTTTTCTTCAAATACAAAGAAATAAAATAAATGATTGAAACTTAATTCTTTTATTATTTAAGATTACAATATTCTATTTTAACCAAATATGAGTTATTTAATATTTGAATTTTTTATTTTTATTTTTATTATTTAAAATTTTAATTTTAATTTAATAAGTGCACAAAATTATAATTTATAAAAATAGATGTAATATTTATTGATTTTTTATTATCCATCGAAATGCATGTATTAGTGGAATGGAATTTATTACGTTTAAAGATATATAAGAAAAGGGGGCAATTTCCCAATTTGGTGGGAAAAAATTTAATATTTTATATTTGGTGTAAAAAGGATGAAAATTCCCGATTTGATGTGAAAATCTGATTGACCGTTACTTTTAGCAGCAACCAAATAACATGGCGCCATCAAGGAGAGAGACAAATGACATGGCGAGAGTAGGAGGGAGACAACTAGACATGGTCGCTAACTTTAACTTTGCAACCGAGGGAATCTTTGATGCATCTAAGATAGCTGTGTTACGCCCGCGTCTAGGACCCTAGGAGTTTGTATGTTTACACGTAGGTAGACGTGTATAAATATGTGTACGTGTATATATATACGGGTATAAATATGTGCATGCGTATATGAATGGCATTGGATGAATGTGTATGAGAGTGCCTTCTTGGAAATGTATGTGTGTATGAATATATTATGCGAATATGCGTATGTGTTTGTGGTTGCTTGTGTGTCGTCGCCTTATCGGGAAGCATGCCTTCTCGGTTGGATGAGGGACGATGAGTATTTATGTCTAGGGTTGTGTTTGGAGGTGCGTTTTAGGTTGGTTTGAGCGTGAGGCGGGTTTCGAGCATTGAGGCTTGCCAATAGGCAAGTTTGTGCCTGAAAAGTGTCTGTAACGACTCGTGAAGTGGCATCACGACTCGTTACAGAAGGTTTTGTGAGTGTGTAGTGGAATTGTTACTGTAACGACTCGTGAAGGAGTCATCAC
>CANYBF011051300.1:0-15933 GCA_948192965.1 Dalechampia spathulata | reverse complement strand
TCTACTATTTATTTCGGCTTGCTAATTTTGTGAATTATTCACTATTTGATTTGGCTTTACGTGTTTGCTATTTAATATCTTGGTTTTACGTTTTTAATTGTTCTACTATTTTTAAAGGGGAGCTTTTCGTAAATTGATTATTTTTTTTAATTTCGCACTTTTTAATTTTTGAAATTAAAGTTGTTTTCTGTTTGTTAAAATTAGCGTACTAATTTTATACATTCGTGAAAAATTTTCAAAGTTTTATTTCGTGTCAATTCATCCCCTCTTGACTACTGCTTTGGGACTAACAATAATTTCAATATATGATTATTGATAAAATTAGAATAGTAACTCCTTTCTTTCTTTCTTGATTATCAACATAGTAAGGGTTGAAGTTTTTCTTGATTGAATGAATATGTATTGATTTTATGTTAATTAATATATAATTTTAATTAATTTTTTAGAATATATATAAATAATAATTAATAGTATTATTAAAAATATATTAATATATATTAATATTATTAAATATGATAAATACATTAATTTTATATTAATTAATATAAAATTATTATTAATGAATTGATATATAATTATCTAAATTCATGTACAATATAGATTCAATTGCCAGATAGTGTGATGAAATATAAACATGAATATAATACAGAATTTAAACATAATTATGATATAATTATTACGACGTGAGGTCTCTAACGATATATTGATGAGAAAATGAGAAAAGCGACCTCCGAGAAAAAAGAAAAAGACGAGATATTCCCAGGCGGGAGTTTTCAAATACCCACAACCCTAAAACGAAAACGACAAAAAACAGATGTCGTTTTTAGCCGCCAAATGTTATTTCCGTACCAGAAAAATGGTACAGTCCACGTGTAATCATCCTTTCACATTCTTCAATTAGCCCTTATCTCGTTTTGTGCACTTTACTAGCGATGCAATAACAGTCAAATTCATCGGAGGAAGCGGAAGTCTTTGATTTTGTTTTTCTTCAGGGTTTTTAAAGAGTATAGATTTGCTGAATTGGCAGGTTCTATGGAACAGAGTAATAGTGTGACGAGGACAACGAATCCATGGGCTCTTCATCTTCAAAAACTTGGTCTCGAACTGAAGTGCCCGCTCTGGTGTGCACTCGTTTTTTTCCTTTAATCAGTTAACGTTTCTTTGCTTGATTTGTGCTATTTTGCATCTATTTATAAATCGATTATAATATATTTTTATTTGCAGTTTAAGCTTCTTGAAGGTGCCATATTTGCTTCCTTGTGATCACATTTTTTGCAAGTTTGTATCTTTTTCCTTAAATTTTATGCTTCCCTTCATTCTTAAGTCGTAAACTCAATCTATTGATATAGATAGTTTGAATGTGTTGCAGTTCATGCCTACCCGAAACCAAAGAATTTACTTCAGTGTGTCCTCTTTGTAAAGCTCAATATATTGGACGGGGTATGCTCATTAATTTAACGTGGATCATTCTCATATTTGTCGATCTGGATGCTAAGATCACGTTTGCTTACTGATGTTGAAACTTTGTGTGACGTGTAAAACTGATTGTCTACTATTTGCTTTAGATGTTCCTTTTGCCTGCTTATACGATATAGAATGTTTAATTTTTTGTTTCTGTTTCTTCGTAAGGGATAAATGAACCTGTGTTATTTCGTAATTCTGGTATATTACTTGTTTGAAGTAATTCTTGTACTAGAATTTAATTTGATTCAATTGAAGAACTGCAGTTCAAATTCTTTTGCAGTGTATCTCAACGTTTACGGCATCAGTTTTTTTTTTTTTTTTTTGTCAAAAGACTTATCCTGAAATCAGTGGGAATTGAATTTCAGCAATTTTTTCTTTTACACAGGAAAATTGGCCAAAAACTAATTTCATTTTGCTGAATTCTTTTCTTCGACTTTCAAACAGAACTCTAGTATGTCTGTTTTGCCGGATCCTTTTACTTTTGTTTTGAATCCTATGCTGGTGGATAGAGATTCTGTAAATCCAATCTCTCTTTATCTTAGTTTTTGATTCCTGCCCTTGATTGTTTAGGTCGTTGAAACTATAATACTTGACTAAGTGGTAAAATGGATTGCAGATCCTAGGCCCTTGCCTTTCATTGAAAACATGGTGACCATCTTTAGAAGTTTAGATGCTGCTTTAAGTTCCAATTTCTCCAAGTCCAGCTGCTCTGGTACGATATTGTAAAACCCATTGCTTTTCTTGCAGTTCTTTAATTAATTTAACATTCATTTTTCGGTATGCTGATGCTGATTATTGCAGATACTGGGAAGATTTTGGAGCAATACCTGACTTCAGCAAATGTTGATTGCTATGATAAATTAAGCAATGAATCATGTAGAGTTGCTCAGGAAGATAATTCAAGCAGTGGGAGACAGGTTTTGCTTACTGGAAATCAGTTAGCTCAGCTTCCATTGAATTCTTCTTGTCAAGGTAAGGCTCAAAAAGTTGACATGTCAGACAAATACAATGTACCGAGAGAGCTTAAAGATCATGAAATAGATGCTGGTGATGCTGAACAGAATGTTAATTTTACACGAGCAACTTCCCAGGTAAGTTCTGGGAGGTTTCAAGAGTGTGGGATTTTGCCAATAAACACTAATCAAGCTGATCAATTGTCCACTGGCTGCCTTTCTTCATTTGGTGATTTCAAAAGTCCAGAAAACGGCAGCTGTGATCAGGGTGATGATGTGAGAATTTAACCATTTCTTTCAGGAACTATGATTTGTTTATTCAACTGCATGCCTTTAGTGAAATTATTTATTATACTTGCGTCAAAGTTCTCTTCATGAATCTTCTACTGTTTACTTTGGTTCAGAAATCTACTATGCTGTTGTTCTATGCAAATGAAGTTTTTATTTACTATAGCACCTACTAGTACTAGGGGTGAAGGAGAAGTTGCAAGTATTAGAGGTGAAGGAAAAGATGGTTTTTATTCTTTGATCTAAAAGTTCATGCTGCTCACATTACTGGCCCTTTCTCATTTTTCTCCAGAAGGCGATGTGTTTATTCATATTTGCTGTTTGTGTGTGTCTGTGCATGATAGTTTCCAAAGCTGGACATACTGTTGGAATTCATCTACTATTAATAAGTTCACATTTATTATGAACATGAAGGTGAAGTGCAAATGACGTTTTTCACTCTTATTCCTTCTTCACTTTTATAAGAATTCCATTGCTTATTGCAGAGTCCAGCAAATTGCCAAGCAGCTAGAATAGTAAAGCAAAATTGCAGGCATGATGGTTTTGCCTCTGGAAATAAGGATGGCACTGTAAAGGATTCAAAGAGACGTAAGCAGTTGGATTATGGACCATTAAATCTGTGCACAAAAATGCAAGGTACAGTAACCTCTCAAGCTGAAAAACTGGGAACTTGTTACTCTCAAGCAGAACAAAAGTTTGAGCTGCCTCATACTGATCGACAACCTCCTGCTTTATCAGAACACTCATCACTAGCAGCAACTATTTGTGGATTTTGCCAGTCATGTGGGATCTCAGAGGTAAATAAAATATTTACTTGTCTAATTTGGAGAATTCTTTTTTTAATTGTATTGCATTACAGTAATTATGCACTGAAGGGTGTTGAAGTTGCTTTAAAATGTTTCATGGAGAAAGCTCCTTCGGTGTTTCATGGTGTTGTTATTTTTACTATATGTTTTTATATTCCTTTTGCAGAACACAGGTCCAATGCTGCATTATGTCAATGAGAAGTTGGTAGAAGGGGATGAGACATCTATATCCAATGCCCTGCATGTTCACAGGACATGCATTGAATGGTATCCTTCACTAGCATTTTTAACTGATTTTTTTCTTTTAGGGTACTGTGAGTTTTTGATGTTCGGTGCTTAGTCATAAAGAATTTTTGCTCCATCCATCCCAGTTGTAAGTTGTTCATATAATGACATGCAGGGCTCCACAAGTCTATTATGGTGATGATGAAACTGCGAATAATCTGAAGGCAGAACTGGCTAGAGGTTCTAAGTTAAAGTGCAGCAAATGTGGGTTGAAGGGAGCAGCCCTTGGCTGTTATCTCAAATCATGCCGTAGAAGCTACCATGTTACCTGTGCAATGGAAATGGCAGGCTGCCGATGGGATTATGTAAATTCCTGCACTTTCCTGCAGTTGTGATTGAACATTTCTTTTGTATGACTATGGTGAGTTGATATTCAAATACTAATAATTTCCTCCCTGCTATTTGAGCTTATTCAGGGTAATTACCTTGTGCTTTGTCCCTCTCATACTTCAGTCAGATTTCCAGATGAGAAAAAATGCAAGTCTAACAAACACAGAGTGGAGCATTGTCAAGAGCAACCTCACATGTATATTCTCTTTCTCTCAGGAGCATCTCAGAATTGCTTTCTTTTAGGGCCTATCACCTTTTTTTTTTAGCCTTTTCTTGAATGCACTAAGTAAACAGTTCCTTGCACGTTAATGTTGTTTCTCTGTGCAGAGCCCCCCAACAGCCTAACTTCTGGACGAAATCATTTACTGAAGCTAAGGGCTGGGTGTTTTCTGGATCTGCTCTGTCTGCTGAAGAGAAGGTTAGTGTAGATAAGTTTGATGTTTTCATTCTCCTACTTGCTTGATCTCAAGCCATTTTTCTGTAATGTGGTGGATTGTATTGGGAAAGCTACAATTTTTGAAATGGTGCATGCCCTTTAAACCTGTCAATCTATCAAAATGGTTTGTATGGGCTTGTTGAGATGGGGTAGAATACTTGAGCCTAGGGGTTTTATTCGTTTGTGTATGGTGGAGAACGTGGCTCGCAAGAGCCTTATAGTGTAACTGAAACAGGAATGGTTTCTTAAAGATGTAAAACATTTTGTGGAGCCTCATTTAATAGTATAAGCATTTGGATTGAAAGATTCTTTAATATTAATAACTAGCCTTTTGTAATTATGAGGTTTAAGATCTGTGGAAATGTGTTAGAGATGTAGTATTCTTAGGGTCTTATCTACCTGTTTAAACTTTTTGGTCATTGGTTCTTTGACAAGGTTCAATAATACCATGCCTCATCATAGTATTGAGTTTTATGAAGTATCAATCAAGAACATTTGGTGTTGCAAAGTTTTGATAGAAGTGACTTCTTGCAATGTTTTTTCTCAAAAGTTTGGGCAGTTTTCTATAACATGTGTAGAAATCTTCCGTTTTGTCTAACTTGACTTAGCTAAACCTTGGTCCCAAACTGATTTTATCAACTTATGGATCCTCTTTTAATTTTAATGATTTTTGGAATTGATTGGTCTTATGATTTAGACATTTAAACTGTCTCAGCATTTTTTCTCTTAGTTTGTTCATATGTGCCAAGCCACCCATCTCTTCTTTTAGTTTGTTCGTATGTTTTTCTTGGCATCCTCTGCAGTGCTCATCTTTTGGAAATAATGTTGTTGCTTAATTGCCCAACACTCGTTGCCTTATCTGATAGCTGGTCATATAGGCATGTGATAGAACTTGCATGAATCTATCATTTCATGTACATTGTGTTCTATGTTTTTTAGCTAAATTGCTGATATGCAGTTTCTGCTTCTGGTACAGTGTCTTTTGGTTGAGTTCGGGAGCATGATTGGTGTGCCTGTGACCAAATTCTGGAGATCGGATGTCACACATGTCATTGCAGCTACAGATTCAAAGCAGGCATGCACCAGGACACTGAAAGTTCTAATGGCTATTTTGAATGGAAGATGGGTTCTCACCATTGACTGTGAGTTTGTTATTGTATTCAGCTTGGTCATTTCATTTGTCATTTGAGCCAATTAATTTGTTTTACTATCTGCAACTTATCTCGGTCTCCTCCTTTGTTCTAGATCCCCTATAAATATTTGCCTGTGGTATACTTGCCAGCCTGAACCTGTCTTTCGAGGAAGCACAGATATGTGAAAGTTTGTAGCGAATGAGCAACTTGTTTGCTTGTAGATCCTGCTTGATTCATTGTATTGATCCACAAACTGTGACTTTATAAACCTGGCATCCAAAACCCTCTTCGATTGCTTCTTAAGTTGAACAGTTTCTGAGGGTATATTGTTGGCAAGCTAGGATTAAGGGCAGGGCTTTGCGATGAAATTGATACACAACATCTTGACGTAAACTGTCATTCATTCTGAACTTGTATCGTCAGCCCTCCTCCGTCCTGTTTAGGTTGCTGCTTCTGTTTCCAAAATGCCTCAACATAAGTAAAACCAAATTTGGTTTTTGCAGGGGTAAGAGCATGCATGAAATTTATGCGTCCTGTGAATGAAGAACCTTATGAAGTCCGTGTTGACAGTCATGGATGTCATGATGGCCCCAGAACTGGCAGGCTCAGTGCATGTAGTAAGGTAAGTTTCCTTATGAATTTGTTGGTGCAGAATCATGAAAATGTAGGGGGGTTTATGCAATGAAATGCTAGATATTCAAAAGAAAAGTATTCTTTCATTGATTCGTTTGCAGGCACCAAAGCTCTTCAGTGGCATGAATTTTTATTTATTGGCTGGTGACTTCTTGGCGGGTTACAAGGAAGATCTCCAGAATCTGGTTGTTGCTGCAGGGGGTACAATATTGGCGAGCAAGGAAAAAGTAGTGGAGCAAAGTTATGACCAGGCAACTCCTTCAAGAACATTGGTTGTTTGTAACTTGGATTCTTCGCTGGGATGCAAGTTGGGAGAAGTTACAATTGTCAGGCAGAGACTAAATGAAGCAGAGGATTTGGCTGCTAGAACTGGATTCCAGGTCATTAACCAGATGTGGGTATTGGATTCTATTGCTTCGTATAAGTTGCAGCCTTTTATTAGCTTACATGGTATTCACGACAGTAACTTGGTTATATAACATAACAAAAGTTATAGATGTCTAACGTGAGACAACCTTTTGTCATCTTCATCTCTATAATCCTAGTCAGGATGCTGTAATTGGGATAATTTTGGAAATGAGATGAACAGTATACCATCGATTTATGTAACTGGCAACATCACAGGAAATCACGTAGGATGAAAAGAAAATAAAATCTGTTAGTTATAGAAAATAGTTGGGAGCATTCATTCTGTACGGAAGAAAAATGCATCAAGCGTTATTGTCATAAAAATTAAAATATTAATTAGCT
Source organism: Dalechampia spathulata (assembly GCA_948192965.1). Lineage (NCBI taxonomy): Eukaryota > Viridiplantae > Streptophyta > Magnoliopsida > Malpighiales > Euphorbiaceae > Dalechampia > Dalechampia spathulata. The sequence goes on along the minus strand of CANYBF011051300.1, from coordinate 8,855 downwards.
GCCAATAATTATCCTTGATAAGTTATTAAATCACCAACTAGCTAATAAAGTACGGAGTTTTTTGTTGGACAAATTCCTGTTATTCCACGGCCTACAGGATGTAATTGTGGAAATGGAATCGGAAGTTGTCTCTTTGGGAATAAGCACTTTGCTTTATGCAGATGATACATTGGAAATAAAGAAAATTACTACATGAAATCAACGAAACGTTCAAACAAGAAATCCCCATCAATTCATTCCAGCCTTCAAGTCCTTTTTTAGCATCAACATCGAACCCTAAATAGATTACTGGATAACAGCCAAGAGGACTTGAAGATTGATGAGCACCATTCAAGGTTGTCAATAAAAGCATAACAGAAGTCTTGAATGTGTCAAATATTTGGAATATCCAGAATCATGCATGCCCATGTATGTTACCCAACTCAGCAAGTGGTGTTAGAACAAATTCCCAATTCCCGGTCTACTAGTAATATATATACACATGCTTGGTTGTCCGAAAACTGACTTAAGCAATTCTACAAGCATCAGCAACACCCATCAAAGCAAACCAAACTGATTTTAGAACTTGGACAAAGATCTTTATTTATCAGCGGAGCAACTACGAGCTTAGCCTAAGCGACCCTAAACCTAAAGAGCTTTCATAAACATCCTCTTCCTCCTCCGGTAGGATAGGTAAATAAACTGAAAAAACAGAAGTTACCGCACAAGCTTCCATTGTCTACTTACTTTTGGTGAGCACAAAAGCAAGTGTTAAGCATTGTCATCACAAAATTCTAACACTTCTAACCATTCAAAAATTAGCTTAAATCAACTTCTAAACAAGAGGAATTTCAAATGTCAACTTCAACAATTCAATATCAGGAATATACAAGATATTTATCGAACAATCATTAAAGCAACTAAGCAATAGTACATAGGAAAACAATGGGATAGCCTATGTGGGAACCCATAAAGAGAGGAAACAATAATATGCTTCCCTGCACCTTCCGGCTGAATGATGCGCTTGGTGGGTACCATCGAGACTAGAGATTCATCTGTTAGCAAACATCCAACATTGAAGCACAAAAACAAAGGTTATGCAGATTAATGATAAAATGGTCCACCAAGTGAAATGCCAAAAAGAAGATGAAGAAGTCTCAATGACCGAAATCACAAACGTACTTTCTCAAAACTCAGAAGAAAATAAAGGATGTTAGTGAACCTGTAACTTGCCTACTACTTCCATTCACTTAAAGATGGGTTAATCCTCTGTGGCCAGGTCAATACTAAATAAATTTACAAAAACAAAACAGAACAAAATGGAAGTTAAACCAACAAAAGAAAAAAAAAATCACCCTGCAACTTGAACACATACCGAATGTTAGAATGGGATGACTCCTCCCCCACTCCATAATCTGCGTGAAAGATCAAGTGAACAAAGCATCATCAAGCCAGCCCACTTTCTACTCCACGCCCCAATAACCATAAATCCACTTGCACAGTAGAGTTGGGCACTCTCTCCTGTACAAAAAGGGCAAATCCAGGAAAGAAAATGATTATGCCTACTCAAAACAAACTATATTACCACTAAGGTTACGGCTACTACTCACTAGCTGGTGATAAATGCTAATACCAACAGATCATGAAGCTTCTATATATTCGAGTTTCTCTACTCTGCGATCTCTATCATTCCAAATTTAGTAGCTAGCAGTATAGGTAATAAAAGCAACATGCTCAACCAGAAGGAAAGTTTAACACAGCACTAAATTCAAGCAAATCAAAGGATGTCAACCACAAATCAAATACCAACATCAATAATAATAGAATACGCTCATCGCTACTCCAGCTTTAAACAGTAGAGAAGGGGAAAGGGAAAAAAAACAACTTTTTGTTAACCATCACAACCTGAAAGCAAATACTACTAAATAAAAAATATCGTCACTACTTGGAGCTACTAGCCATTATATACTAGCAGAAAACTACTGCAAATTACAACTGAGGTTTCAAGCAATCCAACCATTCCCAGGATCTGCTCTCATCAATGCATTTGTTCTCCCAAGCCTCACCACTAGAAGATAAATAGACGCCAGAATATGAATCCCTGCAAAACAGAAGGCATCATCAATCACTATTGTGGTGCCTGCTGCATGTGAGCACCACCATAACCACCAGATGCATGTGATGGTTCAGAACTCCATGCCTCATCTCCGTATCCTAAATTTCGATTAGCATCACTATGGCCACCACCAACACCGCTATTCCCACTTCCCTGTTGCTCCCGACCCCCAGTTCCGGTGACACCGCCGTTTTTTGGGACATTTCCAGCATGCCCTCCAGCAGCTCCATATCCACTAGGATAAGCACCACCATTACTTCCACCATAACTGCTGTAACCATATCCTCCGTAGACTGCAACAGCACCAGGGGATTGACCAATAGGACCCATACCAGAATTGCCACCACCTAATGCGTTCCATGGAGCATTAGGACCATAACTTGCATTTGCCCCATAACCAGAGGCACCATAACTGGAAGGGATTTGGTTGCCCCAACTATTTTTCAAGGCACCAGGCATTCCATAAGCCCCTGTTGGACCACCACCATAACCACCAACACCATAACTACCATAACCACTGTAACCTACTCCAGTGTTTGCTCCTCCATAACCATAACTTGGAGCAACATAACCAGAATAAGGTGGGTACCCACCTGCAGAAGTTTGATTTTGCAGATATCTGTTTCCATCTATTCGGCCATCAACGGCACTTGCATTACCACTAGAGGTGCCATAACCTTGATAGCCCCCACCACGGCCACCACCACCTGGATTTGAATCTTTTGGGAGTGCTCGTTTTACCTCTACAAGCTTACCATTCAGCTCATGGAAGACCTTGTGGAGAACTCTATCAACTGCCTCTTCAGCATCAAAAGTAATGAATCCAAAGCCTCGTGGCCTCTGAGTATGCTGGTCAAACATTATTACCACATCGGTTACATGACCATAATTTTCAAAATATTCACGGAACCCATCTTCTGTCAGGGTGGATGGCAAACCACCAACAAATATTTTTTTTGTCTTAAAATTTCCACCTCCACCAGAGCCTCTACCAGCATTAGAGTTAACAGATCTAGAGGAGGTCTGTTGTTCTTCTCTTGATAAAGCTCTTTTAGCTTCGACCTGTGTTAACAAAATGGAAATATAATTGACCAAAGAGCTAAGACACACATGCACACAGTTTCTAAAGATGACATGGGATTATCGCTTCTTAGGTATTCTACCTTCATCGAAAAAAATCAGTCATTGAATCCATGGTGATGCAGGTCAGAACAAACGACCAGTATAGGTAAATGCAGAATTGTTTGGTTCCATAACAGCAGCAGAGAAGCTCAAAGTAAGTGCAATAGAATTAAATAGACATTCATCAAATAGATTGGTCAAGATTCCGTTAAAAGTTACGTGCCTATCTCATGACCTAATAAGCAGAATCTCTCAGCAATCAAAAGGCAACAACCAAGAACACTAGAAATTCACCTGTAAACAATAAATCAGGCAAAAGATTCCAAATATAAAAAAAAAGTTGTTCAATAATTTGGATGCACACATAGTCAATTTAAAGAGTCGTATGCTCCACAATTCAACAGCAGTCAAATAAAAGAACAATTGAAAGAAACAAGACACCCATAAAGTTCATTAAATCCTGCAACAAAATAACAAAAAACAAAAACCAACATCACGAAATTAATAATTCTTGTCGAGAACAATTAATTGCACAAAATATCGAACAAAAAGCCACAAGATTTAACCCAATGCACATAACATTAAGCAAAACCCACAAAGGACAAATTGAGTAACAGAAAACGAGCAAAAGCTTGAATCCCTAAACTTCAAGCGAACAATTTAATAGAAAAACAAGGAAGAAAGTAAAAGGAGAAGAGGAGACGGAGGGCATTACAGTACGGCCATCAATAGTATGCTGATCTTGAAGAACACGATCAAGAATAGTAGGATCCGAGAATACAATAAAACCAAAACCACGAGGACGACCGGTAATTTTGTCCCGCATTATTACAACTTGAGAAACATCACCATACTGACCAAAGTGGTCCCTTAATGTATCCTCCGTTGTGTCCCATGCTATTCCTCCTATAAATAGCTTTCCTTCGTCTGAATCCATATCTGTGTTTACTAATAACCTGGAATGATAATCCCTCTTCTCTTCCAAATTCTCTCTTTTTATTTCGACCTTTTCCTTCTGATCTCTGGTTACCGAGAGAATGAGAGTGGGCTCTAGGGTTTGTTCATTTTGTTTTATTTCGCTGGATTCTGGAAAATCAAATATTTTGTCTTTATTCTTACAGGTAAGCCGAGTATCACCGCGGGGTGGTGGCGCAGTTGGCTAGCGCGTAGGTCTCATAGCTTCTGAGTTATCCTGAGGTCGAGAGTTCGAGCCTCTCTCACCCCAATTTCAATGTTCTTCTTATTAAGTTTTTGATAATGCATAATAATATTTATTAAAGATTAAATCTTAAAAAATATTATTTCTTAAAAAAGATTATTCCATCAAAGCATAATATTCATATTAAAATCCAAATTGACAATTCAGATAAATTTTTAAAAAAATTAATCAAATAAAAAAAATCTAAAAATGATAAATAAATTGATACAAATATAAATTCTTGCAATTTTTTCAGAATTTATTGGTTTTTGGGTTGATTGTATTGTATGATATTAATTAATTAATTATTTTGATTGAAGTAAAATACTTGTGTATGTTTCTTAAGTAATAGTTGTTCTTTATTTTTTTATGTTTTAATTATTTTATTTATAAATTTGATTCATATTCTAAAAAAATAATTAAATATGTTAACAAAATTGCTGATTTAAATATAAATTCAATAAGTTGGAGTTTATGATATTCTCATAATTTGGAGAAAATGAGGCTTGTCACAAATAGAACTAGCAGTGGAAGGCCACTCAAAAACTTAAAAGATATTAAATTCAATTAAATAATAATAATAATAATAATAAATTAGCAAAATTAGAAAATCCGAAAACAAATTAGGAGGATGCGGTCATCATTCTCCAATCCTAAACAAATTTAGAAAAATCTTTTTTTTTTTGACAATAATAACAATAATAATAATTACTAATAATAACAATAATCTCTTCTCAATAAAGCCCCTTGCGTCCTCTTCTTCCAACGATCCTGGTCCTTTTGTCCCTTCCGCCGTTTTCCGACACAGCAAGAAACGATCCTTCCTGAACCCATTTGCCTTTTTCCACAAAAAATCCCAAACTCCCTTCTTCTTCCAGAGAAACCAATATTAACTTGTAATTTTCGACCATCCAAAGGCTTATACAGGGGGGAAAAATAAGTTCCTTTTTTCAGAAAATTTTTGCCTTTTAATGGGTTGTTTTCTTGCTTGCTTTGGTTCATCCAGAGAAGATCGTAAACGCCGTAAATCGAGGCACAAATCTCAACGTCCCGACCAGGTACCTTTTCTTTTGAAATGCGTTTGCAAAGTTTTATGCTTTACTATTTTATTTGCGTGAAATTTCTTGGAGCAGCGTTTAGTCGAGCTTATGGGTTGATGTTTTGAATTATTGTATCGTTTGTCTCTTGGTTTTCTTTGTGATTACTGCATGGAGCTTTACTTGATGATAGATCATCGTAAAAGTTGCGACCTTTGTTGAAGAGAAATGCAGGTTTTAAACCAGCACAAGCTGCTGTTTTATCCGAACGTAATAACCCAGAAAAACCCTCCAATCCAGTTTCAGGAATCCGGTGAGTAACTTTCAAAGCCTTTTGACTTCCACCCTGGCGTGCCCTGCAGTAAATCTGTTCGTCATGAATTTCTTTTTATTCTTTCTGTGTTTTTGAGTGCAGGAACAATAAGCCTGAGAAACAATTGAACGTTGGTCTCCAAAAGAAAGCAACATTTAATTCCGCTGTGACAGCCCGTGAGCATGTTTCTGCGAAAGGATCCGCTGAATTTTGTGTGGATAAAGAAGATGGTGGAAAAAGGGAGGGAAAAGAAGAGAATTTAGTTGTAAAACCAAAACAATCTCAGCCATCTTCTGGAGACAATTCAATCGCTTTAAGCTCAGGATCTTATCCTTCTAGTCGAAGATACCCGAATTGTAGATATAGTGATGATGAATTATACTATGGGGAAAGTGGGGAGGATGATGATATTGGTGCATCAGATTTTGATGCTTTGCATCAGGATGATGAGATTTTAAGATCAGGTCCAAAAGTAGCTGCGGCTAAAGTGACACCACTATCTACGGAGGAGCCTGGTAATTTGCCTGCGGGGGAAGCGAAGCCGAATCAGGATGCTCCATACAGGAGTGATCATATGCATTCTGTGTTAAACCCAGTGGAAAATCTCATTCAATTGAATGCTGTAAAAACGAAAGAGACACTGCCATCGAAGCAGCAGAAAGAGAACCATTCGCCGGTTGATGAACCCCAGATTCGTTTTAGCTCTGAGCCTAGTTTCAGGGAATTTTCTTCCAATTTGAAAGCGAAACCAGAGCACTCTAAGAAATCAAGTCAAGAAATTGCGGTAGGTTCGTCAGAGAGCACACCAATTAACAAGACCGGCACAATCAATTCAGATACAGTTACTCCTGAGAGAAGCACATTGCCATTAGGATCAAGTCCACCAAGTAGCTTCGAAGACAGGCCTATTTTAGGTGCACTGACAGTGGAAGAGCTTAAACAGTTCTCAGTTTCTTCCTCGCCAAGGAGGTCACCTGTTCATAGCCCTGATGAGAGGCCTATTATTGGGACAGTCGGAACATACTGGAATCATTCTGTCTCTAGCAATGATGATGATTCTTTCTCAGCTTCTTCTTTCAAAGGAATACCAAACACAACCAACAAGTATAGAGAGGTATATCCGAGGCGAAGTTTCATGGATATTCTTCCAGATCATGCGATGACCAGAGAGTTATTAACTGTGTTTTTACGGTGTGCAGGACAAGATAGTGAATTGGCATTCTACACCCTTTGAGATAAGATTGGAGAGAGCTCTGAATGAGTGTGCTGCTGGATCCTGCCACACTCCCACTGCAAGCGTTCATCCAACAATCACGCGGTGATGTTTGTTTGCTCTTGGTTTTCATCTCTTATTTGTGGGATTTTGCTGGTGAATTCATGGCTATCTGTAGTATAATGCGGTTGGCGTTGTAATTCTTTTATTGGTTTTTACTGATCATCAATACAATGCAATTCTTGGTTCGGATTTACCTCTATCATCCTTGTTATAAACGCTGGAATGGGAGGGAAGGCCTTGCATTGATTTAATTCTCTCTGTCAGAATAACCCTGCAACTTCCAAAAAGGTCTGTTTCCCTGGAAAACAAAATTGGGACTTGAAAAGGATCTACAGGCCATGTTCATCATTAAGCATCAAAAGCTTCCTGAAGCTGTGAAGTACAACTACTGGAAAACCTTGAAATTCAGAGAGAGCTGAAAAGTTATACAAGAAAAACACAAGAAGTTCAAGCATGCAGGGCTTGGAAAACCTTGAAATTCCATCTTCCGGCTGCTGCATGTGCTCGTTCGACAACTTGACACGTTGGAAACCTTGTTACTTCTCGGAGGAATAACTAGCCTCTTACAACCCATCACCATCATCACTATGAAAATGATATATTAAGACTCTTTCCTTCTGCTTTTATTTAATTTAATGGTCCCATCGGAAAGATGATGGTTTTGAAGGGCCAGTAAAAATTCTCAACAACTTTTGAAAGCAGCAAGTTGTTTGATTGTCATTTTAATGCCCCGGAGGAGAAGAGAGTTTAACTCCATCCATCCAGTTGATTTTTATTATATTCACATTTTCCCCTTTAAATTTCCTCAGAAACTATTTAATTTATTGACTTTTAAGTTTTATCAAATTAAATTTATAGTTTTAAAATTTTTTATTTTTTAATTTAAAAAATAAAATTTATAAATATAAAAACCCTTAAGGTGCGATTTAATATATCTATTGAATTTTAGCTTGAAAATTTTTAAGAAATAAATTATTTGAAAATGATTCTAGGAATGATTATAGATTATAAATTTACTAATAATATAATAATACGTATTAGTTTTTATTGAATGTCAAATATTCATTAATTATTACTTATATATATATAATTAATGAATAATTGATATATATTATTATATTAATGAATATTTGATATATATCATTATATTATTACTAAATTTATAATCTTATCTATAATAAATTTGGATTATGTTAAAATTTCTACATCTTAAAAATATTTACGGAACCATTCTTTTAAAAATTAAACTAAATTTGTCTTAATATCAAATTAATCAAAGCAAAGCAAAGCCTTATTTAGTACTAATTTTCAAATGAATTATTGTGTTCAAACTCTGAAGAAACTGCTCTACGTTTGCACGGGAAATAGTTGAAAACGATTCACTCAAGTCAACTCATAAACCCAGAGACAGTAAACCAGTCCCTACAAAGAAAAGTGCCATTGTACCAGAAAAGTGGGTTTTACGAGGAAAACGTGTACAAGTATAACGCGCTCCATCAACTTGCATCAGTCTTTATAATTCTTGCTAAAAAGTTTCTTAATCACCACTTCTTCATTCGATCATAGAGATAGATTTTTGGATTGTATCTGTCGTTTTAAGACGACCCACTTATGTTTTAGTCCAAATGATTCAAGGGTTGAAAGTTCATTCTTCTTTCCTATTTAAGAGTGCTTCTTGCTTTACCTGGGACTTGAAGAAACTAAAACAAGTAAAACCAAGTATGATCACAACTGCAAAATTCCCTCTTCTTCTTCATTTTCTGCTGCTTTCTTTGCTTCCTTTTCGGATCACCTCATCACCAAGAACACAAGCG
>CANYBF011050789.1:0-15909 GCA_948192965.1 Dalechampia spathulata | reverse complement strand
TAGGAAGATTAACAACTCAAACCAATTCAAAAATGCTTAGGTGTTTAGGTATTTTGCTAAAACTAATCAAATCCTAGCTAGTTTTAATCAAATTCAATTAGATTCAATCAAATTTCAAAGTAAAATCAACAATCAAATCACGTTCTTTTCTGAAAATTGAGAGAAAATCATATTCAAAAACCCTAAACTCAGTGTTCCCCCCGCCAAAAGTAACCGCCATTCAAATTATAACAGATTGGGGAACATACCCAAACGGGTATGTTGAGGAGGCGATTCAGGTAAACAACATACCTAATCGGGTATATTGCATACCCGAATCGGCCTCTTGACTTACCCAAACGGGTAAGTGGCCAAAATGGCAAAAATGCCCCCAAGCAACCCTAAACCGCACCAAGGTGAACCAGGAACGCCCATCAAGGCAAGACCGTGATGGAATAGACCCGGTTTGCCCTAATCGGCCCGAGAGACTCAAAATTCAGGGTGCGACACTACTCCTTGTGAAAAGTCACGTTATGATCATATCGCATTTTGATGACTTATGCACATGTAGCCTCAAAATGATTCTGATCAGGGGGCAAACTGTTGACCCTCACTTTTCACCATCGTATAATTTTGGATCTTTGTTGATTCGGCTAGGACTTATTCCCCGGTATCGATCCCGATTATGCACATAGACCTCTGTGTCTTCCTCTGTGTGTTCTAGTGCGCAGAATATCTCAGGACTGGTGGGGCCCACCATGGTGCCTGGCGGGACCCGCCACATATTCTAAGTGTTCTGTGCAAGCAAAACACCCTTCCCTATTGCCTATGCAAGGCAAATCGCTCGAAATGCAAAACATTGCATTTTTGGCCCTGGATACTATTTATCATGAATAGTACACAGGTGGGGCCCACTAAACAGAAGTGGGGCCCGCAACCCCCAATAGTCTACTCTGTGTATTCTGTGCCACCTCCTGGGCCCACTACGCTGTGGGGCCCACTTAGCTATGGTAGAGTCCGTTGCCCCTATTGACCTATTCTGTGTATTCTGTACTTACAGAATACATTTTCCAGTTGCCTTACGCAAGGCACAACGCCTGGCATCGCAAATGCCATCTTCTGGGCCCACTACACTGTGGGGCCCACCTAGGACATTAGTGGGTCCCGTAGCTTCCACTAGTCTATTCTGTGTATTCTGTACTTACATAATACACTTCACACCTGCCTACGCGTGGTAGGATACACAGAATGCAAAATATTACATTTTAAATTTAGGTCACTATTCACTATGAATAGTATGCAGGCGGGGCCCGCCTTCCCCAATTAGCCTATTTTATGTATTATGTACTTACAGAATACATTCCATTGCTATCTTACGTAAGGCACATCTCGTGGCATTCCGAATGCCACATTTAGAGGCTCACTGTGCAGTGGGGCCCGCTAAACATTAGTGGGGTCCGCTTCCCACTATCATCCGCTTTAATGCATTCTGTACGCATAGAACACACCCTATCTGCTGCCTCACTTGAGGCAGAACGCTTGGCATGCTATTTGCCACTTTTTAGGCTCTTTTGTGTTGTGGGGCCCACCAGGATACTATTCATCATGAATAGTACCATGTGGGCCCACCGCCTGAATTCATCGATTTGAGTGTTCTTAACGCGTAGAACACATTTCCACTAGTGCCTATGCAAGGCACGACCCACGGCATCCCGTATGCCACGTTTTGGCCTTAATGGCCTTATTGGGCCTAAATTGGGCCCATCTAAGAAAACTCGATGTTCGGGGCCGAATTTGAGAAAACTTATGATTGCAAAGTTTCTCAAAATGTTGTTTGCACTTTCTTGGACATATGGCACGCGTTCCGTTCCGCCCGTACGAGGCGGAGCGTATAGGTCAAAAATGCAACGTGCGTAGCGCATAACCCTATAGGCTACGCACGTTGCATAGTAAAGACGTTTGGTCGGGAGCCCTTTCGAGACCGAATTTGGAAAAAATTTTTTCTACAATGTTGTTCCTTACGTTGAATAACGCTTATATGTTTTGGGGCGTATCCCGGAAATGACCACAGTGGGTTTCCAAACTATATGCGTGCGCATATTGACCTATGTGCGCAGCATATAGGCTACGTGCTACGCACGTAGCCCTATATGTGGCACACATAGGCCTATATGTGGCACACATAGGTTTAAGATTTTTCAAATTCGGGCAAAAATTACAAAATTTCCACGCCCAAAAATTGCTCTATAAATATAGAGCTAGGGGTCATCTGAAGGGGATCTCGGATATTGCCTTTGGCAAGGCCAAACTCTGCAAAAATCCTCCCAAAAATTAATTAAACACATAATTAATTTTTCTAGGGTAATTAGAGACAAATTGGCTCTAGTTAGGCTCCCTAAACACGTTTGGAGTGACGATCAAGAAGAAAACCCTGCTGGATCAAGGCCGAAACGAGGTCAAAATGAGGTATTGTCTTCATTAAACTTGCGTATTTTTGTCTGTAGTTTGATTCTATACTGACAGATTTCATTTTTGTACAGATTCATCAACTATGTGCGCCACATGTTGGCCTATATACGCCACACCTTGCCCATGTGTGGCGCACATAGGCTGATGTGCGGCGCACGTAGTTCACATTTTTCAAGAAAAATCATATTTTGAGCCGTATTTTCACCATATTTTGATGTATCTAGTGGTATTTGAGTTTCACAGTAGCTTAAGTATTCTGGAAAAGTCATAAAATAATTTTTACATAATTAATTTTGGCCTCAAAATTAATTTTTACGATAAAATGTAATTTTTACTCGTATAAATGTGGTTTTTGATAGGATTGGATTTTAATTGGTTGAGGGGCTATCTCCAAATTATTCCAAGTGATGTTAGCACTCCCAATTAAATTTTCAATGATCAAATAAAATAATTTTGCCTAAAACTATTTTTATTAAATGAATTTTCATGATCTGGCTCGTGTTTATTACTTAAATTATTGCCTAATAATTGCTGGATTTTGACTCTTGGTTCGTACTTTTAAATAGTATTGGACTAGTCAATTAAATCCAAAATTCATTTGCTACTAATGAATTTTATTTATTTATTTTGTGTATTAATCCATCCGCATTTTTGGATCGTGCAAAACCACAAGGAATAGTACCCGAGAAGGAGGGGACGTTACTTAACATCCCAAAATATGTATGCGAGGATATTTATGTAATAGGGTAGATTATTATTGGCTTGTAATAATTAATCCCCCCTAATATCCCCTAATTTCTTCGATCCCTTTCACCGGCCGTTAATTATTTTGATTCGTGGATGAATTTATATTTGTTTAAATATATGTCATCATGTCACATGCCATGTCACCTGACACAAGCACACACTACTATGCATGCCATGCATATACCGTATGCCATAACATACTGTATTTCATATGCATATACATATAAATATGCAAATACGTCGATACGCTAATACGCAATCCAATGCGCGTAATCAATCAATATGTCTTGCCATACATATATGTATATGTCATTATGCCATAATGCCAGGCCACGTCATATGCTATAATGCACATCATATCGTATGTCATACATACAATATGTTGAATACACATTCACATACGCACCACCATGCCATGTCATACATATGCCATGCCATTCATCATCTCACATGCTATGCATAAGGTATGTCATTCACCTCACATATCATGCATATAGTATGTCATTCACTTCACATGCCATGCATATAGTATGTCATCCATTTAAACATGCCATACATATGGTATGCCATACACGATGCCATTACACAACATTTCACATGTCATGCCACATGACACAAGCACATTCCACTATACATGTCATGCATATGCCATGTCACGCATCACTTCACATGCCACGCATTTGGTATGTCATAATATGTCATGCATATGCCATGTATTACACCATCATATACATATCATACATACGATATGTCATACATCTTTCACATGCCATGCATAAGGCATGTCATATACTATACCATGCCATGCATATGCCATGATATCCATCACTTCACATATCATGCATATGATATGTTATTCATGCATACGCTATACGCCCAACGCTAAAGTGAATTCCTAAATGTTAAACGCATAACGTAATACGCTATTTGCCATAATATGTGCTTACATATTAGGTTGCGATATCATGCATATGATATGTCATACATGCTCACATGTCATGCATATGCCATGTTACTTTTATCACTATATCACATGTCATGCATATGCCATGCCATATAAATGCCATATAGCTTTATATGTCATTTTACATGCAACGTTGCAATGCCAATCCACATGATGCGTTGTGTGCTTACAATTACGCTTGCATGCTTGCCTGCTTAGGACAATTAATCCCAACTAAAATGGTAAAATCAATTTTGGAAACTCATAGAATAGATCTCCACCACCCAAACCCAATCTTTGAAGGGTTTAACTAGCACTCATGCTATGGGTCGATTGGACCAATCCGGAACCATCCGGTGACGACTCCTTGTGACTCTTTCGAGTCCGTATCATTCCCTAAGGGAACCTCTTAGGAAGACTGTGCTTTCGCTCCAAGTGCGGTCCTCGGTCCTTGACTTTCGCAAGCCTCGCTCTGGGCCCCGGTAGAAACCGGTGCTCATAGGTATATATGTTTGTTGTTGTAAGGTGATAAAATGTCACATCTTTTGGCTGTGTAACATGTTTTCGTAGAATGACTATTAACTTCCCAACCAAGGAAAATCAATAGTTATTCTACAAAGGATCTCATATATTCTGTAAATTATATATATATATATATATATATATATATATATATATATATCTTTATATATACAATATACTAACATGCATTTTATAATTATCCAAATCGTTTATTATTTCAGATTATACATCATAATTACAACATACACTCATTCGTATTTTTCATTTCTTTAATTTTGCAAAACTTACTTATTTGACTGCCAGAGTTCTTCATTTAAATAATTGCATGATAATTTATAATGATAGAAGTTTGTAAGGATACTTAAACCATTTACCAATGAAATGTTGATATGTCCAACCGCTTTACTGAGGTTTCGTTTTTGTAACTTTTCTTGATCCTATGTTTATCAATTGACAAATGCTCAGAATAAACTCAGTGGTGCTAGTGAAAATTTAAAATATTTATATTTTACAAAATGTTGATACCATGAAATTATTATGTCAAACAATTCAAATAACAAGCATATATATATATATGTAATATGTCATAAAGGTATGTATTTATTTAGCACGACTATGATCAAATATCAATCAGAATTAATATTCAAGAGCATTTGATTTATTTAAATCATATCATGGATTCACATCATAATATGTCATAAGTCATGAAATATGAACAGTGCATATTTATGAGAATGCATTTATGCTATGCATTCTCCAACGTAATCCTCGTCCATCATATTATTTAATGTGCATTTACTTGGTCTTTCATATGCTATAACCTTGATTCGGAATATATAAGCTCATATTATTTAAATTCTGTTTATTTTATATCATGATATATTTTTTTTCCGTAAGAATTTATCTCATTATGTCTAGCATAATTATTTAGCTTTTTCCTCATATCAAATCATTTTCATGTACTCCTTATGTCACCATATCATGCTATATCATGTTTATGGTAAAATGCTTTATGTTCATGATATAAAATGCATAATTAAAAAAATATTGTTGTAATGCTATTGCATTACCAAACCATTGCCTCTTTGATCATTTACTGATCGAGGACTTCAAAAATTCTAGCACAAACCTGGTATGTCTTTTTCTTTGTTAATATCCTTCGGTGACACGTGAATATTTTCCACTGATTTACCTATTTCACAATCAATATTAATCTTTTATTAGAAATTAAATTCATCTTTTATTCCTCTTATATTCCTAATTATAGCGTAAATCAATAACATTCATAATTCATCTTAATAATAACTTATTTAATCATTTTAAATCATTTTATTTTATTTATCCCAACATTACTAATATAATTTCTTTATATTTAGTAAGTATTATTGTTTTTGTTTTAATACCATAAAACTATTATCATTAGTTATCTGTTTAAATAATATTTTAACTTGAGTTAAAGTCTCAAGTTTTACTTTACCTTTTTATTATATAAAATGCCTAAAAAAAAACAACACATATCTCAAAACTATTTCTTTAATAGATAAATACCCATTAATATTATAGCGTACATCCTATCAAAATGATCTAAAATTGATTCTATTATTACTTCCATAAATTCATTTTTAACATTCTTATTATTCTTTCTACTAATTATTAAATAAATTAATTCCACAGCAAACTTTATTATTCTCAAAATATTTAACTCTTTTTAACGTCATTTGATTCAAATAATCATAGCCTAAAACAAAACTATTTTATTTAATATAACAAAAACCGTATTAAATCTCATCGTAATATTTATTTATTTTGAAAACTCAATAATAACATTTTATGTGTTTATAACCTTGGATTATTTTTAATATTATAACTTATTGCTTAAATAATTATATCATCATAATTAACATAGTATTATTTATCCTCTCATAAACTCTATTGTTTTAGTATGATTTTATATTTTATCAGGTAATAACTTATTCCTCTGTTCTTTTATTTGCAGCTTATTCTAATTTAAAACAACCTCTCTAATACTCGGTTTATCAAACTCTATCTTACAAACCCAAAACTATCAAGATAAAATAGTAAAACAATTACTATCCTAAATGGTTTTAACTCAATAGTGAAAATTAGAAAAGTTCATAAAAAGCTTGATTTATCAATCTATTTGAAAACAATTACTAATTAAAACAGTAACTCTATTATAAATATATTCTATACTTAACCTCCTTAAATTCCCCCTTTTTAAAACCAAATAGTCTTCTTTGAAATCTTTTCCTAAAACTTTGTCATAAATTAGTAATCCAAATGAAGTTAATTAATTTAATCGAGCATTTAACCAAAATAATCAAACTTCATATTTCAATGTATATTTAAATTGTAAAACATCTTCTATGTTTTGTTTAAATGCATGAAATTTACTAGCTTATATATTTACTTAATAAACCATAATTATGTTTACAAAGTTTCATACTATAAACCTTATTTCCAATAAAAATTCATTCTATAAATATATAGATATTTATATTTATTTTATTAATTGTTTTTATCAAATATTTCTTAAACTTTTAATCTTATAAGTTATCAACACTTATTATATTTTCTAATTTATATGTCATGTTAGTTTTATTAATTATTTTATTTTTATTATGCTTAGGAAATCAATATTCACTTCGTCCATATATATATATATATATAGCTTTTGTCTAACAAAAATAGAAACAGCAGGTTTTAATATATGATACCTTTTTAAATTTGTTTGTTTTAAAACAAAACCCATATTAAAGTTCAAACTCAAAATATCTCATTTTACTTCTACCTATATTTTTTTTTTCTTATATGACTTTCAATTTAATTTACTCTTGTTTTAGCCCTTAACTTAAATATCCATTTTACTAAAAAAAACATATCATTCTATACGCATGAATCATATAAGGTATTTTTATCATTAACCATTAATTCCTTCTTAATCAAAATCTTTTGCCAAAAATCATTTTCAATTGACCATCTTCATGAAAATAATATGCTCATAATTCGGCTAATAGGAGAAATACACCAAACACGCATCCCACTCAAAAACCAACATTTTATTCCATACTTTTATACAACTTAAAGCCATCTAACCATCCAGAAATCCACAATAACAAACCAACAACCACAAAACAGTTCGGCTAAGAATTATACTACTAATAAAGTGCGCAAAAATGAATGGATCTAACACTAACAAAGCTCAGCTTTAAGAAACCTAAAGAAAATCAACTAATATATGGTTTTCTCCTTGTGAACTAGCTCTAAAAATGCACACCAACACTCACCTTGATGTGGAACCTCCTTAACAAGCACATACATGTTCGGTTAAAAGGCTAAATCAACCAAGAATTAAGGTTAGAGGTCACTAAAGCTTCGGCTTTTTAAGAAATAATAAAAACAAAAGAGGAATCCGACTTACTCAAATGAACATGCTTCAGTTCCCTCTTTGAAAGATGAGAAGGAAGATGATATTCGGCTAGACCTTAATAAAACGGCAAGTTCTTACTTGAAACCCAAAGAAAATTGCTAAAATAAGAAGAACAAAATAGAAATCTTTGTCCGGTTTCAGCAACAACACTTCGGCTTTTTAAGGAACAAGGAAAACAAGGAAGTTACGGCTTGAAATGAACCCAATCATGTAGCTTTAATGTCGTTTATGAAGGCAGAAGCAAAACTAAAAATGAAAATAAAGAAGTTGTCGGCTGTTTTAAAGAAGAAAGGAAGAAGATAAGACCAAAAATAAGCAAAAGGATAGAAATTAAGTGGAGGTAGAAGCTTGAGTTCGATCATGAAGATAAGAGGATGGGATGGAAGATTTTAGAGGTATTGGAGAGGGGATGGGCATCTGAGAAAGGAAATGGGTATGTAAGGTATCCTTTGAATATTTCAAACCCTAATAACCCAAGCAAAAAGACACCATTACCCTCCCCCTTTTTATCATATCCTTATGTATGTACATGGGAATGTCATTTTTAATCTCCCCAATCCTAAGCTCTTTACGTATTTCTACACCCCTTAACACTTGAATACATTTTTTTTATTAAATAAATTCCATCCTCCATCTAATACATTTGCATCACTCCACTACCTCACCTATCTTATTATTATTATTTATTTTGTAATTATAATTATAAAATAATTATAATTAGACTACCAATAATTAATATTAATTATAAAATTTACTAAGCCAATATTCATTTTTACTTTATATGTCTTAATTTATGAATATCACCTCAAAATAGTTGCTTAAATAAATACGACCTAATTTTGACATCATAAATAAATTTTAAATCCAAAAATTTCAAAATGTACATATAGCTACTTTAAGTTAACATAAACACCATGGTTAAAGCCATTCAATTAAATTCACTGTATATAACTAAGAATCCACATTTTAGTGCCGTTTAAAATCTATTTTAGGGGTGGCGGTAAAATTTTCAATATCCTTTTATAAGCTTTAAACTCAATTTTTATCTTATACTTATCATCATAATCATAATTTCATATCATTATCATAATAGTAACATAAAAAATACAACATAACATCAATTTATGAATGCACAATAAACCACTAAATGCAAGATGTGACAGAAAGACCAAGGAAACATAGAAGAGCTTATGGAAGCTTAGATCAAGGATGCAAAATCTATTTTTGATGCATTGCAAGAGGAAGTTCAAACACTAAAGGAGACCATCAGTGGCTTAAAGGACTCTACCAAACCCGGATAGGTAAGTAAGGGTGAAGTTGCTCAAACTAAAGTTCCAGGACCAGAGCCATTCATTGAAGCTCAAGATTCATGGGTTGTCGATAAATTTTTGTTTGACCTAGAGTTATATTTTGAGGCAACCAAGACCAATTCTGATGAACAATGACTGATTCTTACTCCCATGTACTTAAGGGAGGATGCCAAGTTATGGTAGAGAACCAAAGTTGAGGAGATTCATAGAGCTAAGTGTATGATCAACACTTGGGATACCTTCAAGAAGTAGCTGAAAGCTTAATTTTATCCAAAAAATATGGTATTTAATGAGAGGAAAAGGTGACCTAAACTTTAGCATGTTGCATCCATTTAAGAGTATGTCTGGGATTTTTCTACTTTGATTTTAGATACTCTTGATATGGTCGAAGTGGATAAAGTATATCAACTTTTAGAAGGGTTGAAGGCATGGGCTAAGACTGAGTTATAGAGGTAGAGGGTGATGAACTTACCCATAACTATCATTACAACAGAAAGCTTAAATGATTATGTAAATAAATTCAAAAAGAGGAAGGTTTCATTTATAATATGTTCAAATGAACAAAGAGATCAGTGGAATCATCCATGGCTTTAGACCAGGGAGCAAAGTGTTAGGCTGAATAAGTATATAGGGAACAACAGAGGTATTACTAAATTTAGGAGAAAATCTACCACAGTTGGAATGAAAGCTGAGAATGCTAAGGGACAGGGCACTAGAAGTCAGTTAGCATGTGTTATCGAGTTTGGGAAGATTCAAATTAAGTGCTTCCTTTATAATGAACCATACTGAGTTGTCGACTATCCTAACAAGAAATTCCTGATGGGGCTAAAAACTATAAAGGAGATGGAGACAGGGACGAAGGATGGTGATAATGAAGATGGGGATGATACGACCATGGTAAGAGCTCTACCATTTCTAAATGTTTTAGGGAAGCAACTTTGAATATTTTAGGGGTTCAATCGATAAGGTTATCGATCGTTTAAGTGGAAAAAAGTGTCAGGGTTAGAGGTTTTCTTGCATTTCTTTGGGTTTTCTTGTATTCATAAAGGGTAGTATAGTCATTTCATATTTATTATTAATTAATGTAATGTTAGAGTGTAATGGGAGAAACACTTTGATGTCTCCTCCTGTCAGGTCCAACTATGCTCCTAATGCTCTTTAAGAGGGAATGATTAATCAACGTCATAAGCCATCTTAGAAGCTGGCCATGAGATAGGCCTTAGTCAGGCTTATGTCCTATATGGGTATAGGATTATCCCTACCGCCTACACATAAAGCATAAGGATCTAATTCATGTATTGATTCTTCCTATTAAATAATAAAAGTAGCCTTATTCAAATTCAACCCTTATGTCTCCTTACATTTGCTCGCATTTTAGCGAGTGATGCTTATGTGATACTTGTTATTATGATTGTGTTGCTATATATATTGCTTGTGGTTGTGGCATGCTTGTTTGTGTGTGTTTTAGCATAGCATCGGCCTCGACTTGGAAGCAGGTTAATAGATAGGCCGACTTATTGAGCTAGCGTCTGATACAAGTGTTGTATGGATAAAGAGAAAGAGCATTGAAATATACATGTGATATGAGATAGGGTCCACATAGTTCTAGTTTTCTTGATTAATTCACAAATACAATCAATATATCATTGACATTGAGGTTGTATTTATAGGACACCTCGTATATCATTGACATTGATATTAATTGATATTAATATGTATAGATACATATATTAATTATATATTAATTGATATTAATTGATATTCTTATGTTAATTGATATTGTGTATAAATACATATAGTTGATATTGAATTCTACATATTGAAAATGAATTTTTGGCTTGGATTAATGTTTTTGTTGCTTAAAAGTAAATTATAATACATTAAAAGTGAAAATGCTAATACTAAATTTTAATACTAAACATTATTAAAATATTTAAATATTAAAAATCCACAAAATTAAAAGTAAAAGATTTAAATGTAATGCCTAGATATTATTTAAAATATTTAAATATTAAAATCCAAAAAATTAAAATTAAAATATTTAAATTTTAACAACTAAGCATTACTAAAAACATTTAAACATTAAAATTTAAAACATTTAAATTTTAATACAAAATTTTAAAAAATTTAAATTTTAATACTAAATTTTAGTACCTAAACATTAATAAAACATTTACGTATTAAAATTTAAAAAACTAACCTTAAACATTTATCAAAAAAACTTAAAAGAATTAAAAATTAAAAATCAAAAACTAAAACATCTAAATTTTAAAACCTTGAACATTTATCAAAAATATTTAAGGACTTAAAAATTAAATATAAAAAATTAAAATATCTAAATCTTAAAACCTTAAACATTTATTAAAAATATTTAACGACTTAAAAATTAAATATCAAAAATTAAAACATACAAATATTAAAATCTTAAACGTTTATTAAAAACATTTAAGGATTTAAAAATTAAATATCAAAAATTAAAGAAGAAAGAATGTAGAAAGAGAAATATTAAAGCTTGTATATTAGAGAAAGTTGAACAGGCAGTAATTTGAATGAAAATATGCTCGTACGAAACCAGAAAAACGCTTGTAAGATCGAGGGACTCGAACATGAGGTTTGATTTCAAAAAAAAAAAGTCCTGAATCAGCCTTCACATGGACAGCTCCAACCATGTCAAACCTCAGATACAATATCACGTCTATCATCATACGGATTCTTCCCCTGACTAACCAGAATCCTTTTTTACTTTCCAACAAAACCTTTATACAATATCGATCGCGGCATCACATCCGCTGGAGTATTCGCTTCTTCTCTTGCCTCACCTCTCCCTATCATGATTTGAAATTCTCTTTCGCTTGGGCATTTTCTTTACCAGGCTTCAGACCCCAACACTAAACCTAGAAGGAAAGAAAATACGTAACTCTATTTTACCTCACCTTTTTGCCATATATTCTTGATTGATGCTTGCGTTTTCCACGATAAAGTCACAAATTTCACACAAAATTAGACGAATTTACATTATTATTTTATTATTAAATGTATAAAGTAAGATTGAATTGTAAATGAATCTTATTATTTGAAACTCATCATTATAATTTTTCATAATTAACATGATATGAAGATAATATAATATTTTATTATATATTATTATTTATGTCTTTTCATACACTAGAGTTGTGTCACATATATTACTAATATTATATTACATATTAGTACTAATTACTTGACATATATTTATGATATTTTATAATTTTTTTAATATTTTCTTAATTCTAATAAAATATTACATATCATTTAAAATTTTATTATAATACATAATTTTAATCTTAATAAATTTTATTATTATACATATCATTTTATAATAAGATTTTCATCGTATTAAAATGTTATTCTTATATATATTATTTAAAATTTTATTATAACACTTAATTTCTAATTTAAACTATATTTTTAATTTATAAAAAAATGCTTACAGTCTTAAATTTTATTATTATAATTGTTGTTTAAAATTTTATTATAAAATTATTTAGCTATTCGAATTAAAAATTTATAATAATTTACATAAAATCAATATTTTGATTATTTTTTTAGAATAATTTCGCATACATTAATATTTCATATTATCTTAATTTCATTAATATCATTTTGATTATATTTTATTTTAAATCATATTTAACATATTTTATATTTATTATACTATCAATTAATTAATAACTTATATTTTAACATAGAATTTAAAAATAATTAAATAAATATTTTCATTCATGATATAAAAAATACACTTGAGTATA
This sequence comes from Dalechampia spathulata, assembly GCA_948192965.1. Lineage (NCBI taxonomy): Eukaryota > Viridiplantae > Streptophyta > Magnoliopsida > Malpighiales > Euphorbiaceae > Dalechampia > Dalechampia spathulata. Next base: position 2,700 of record CANYBF011050789.1, on the reverse strand, counting down.
TATATAACATAGAAATCATATTTCAATTTAAATATATAATTTCTTCAATTTATAAATTATTAAACCCTAGGTTTTGATTGGTATGACACATGTGAGTCAATTTAAGTTATTTGCAATTTTCTAAGTATTTTTGTGTTTGGTACGGGCGTACCACCTGTTGTACGACCATACCGTCTGGGTGTACCAATTGAGTCCTGTGCTATTGAATGCGGTACGGGCGTACCATTGGTTGGTACGGGCGGACCACAACTCACAGGAATTTTGCGTATCAGTCAGCCTGCCTCGGTACGGGCGTACCACTGGGTGGTACGACCGTACGCGACCTCGCAGGAAATTTTGTTATCAGTAAAACCTGTTTGGTACAGGCGTACCAAGTAATGGTACGACCGTACCACATTTCCCTCTCATTTTTCAACGGCTAGTTTTGAATTCGTACGGGCGTACAAGTGATGGTATGGCCATACGCGTAGTAAAAATTAGGTTTTAAAGTCTACAAAACGGCTAGTTTTAGTAGAACAACTTTCATATACTTTGAGCTAACGAAAATTCATCTGCAGAGCTTTGATTTCTGAGCTAGTATCTTCGTCTACAAGTAAGATTTAAGCTTGTATTTATATTTACTCTTTGTATTGTATTTGGGATTGGTGTGTGAATAATCCATAGGGGATTATCTTGTGTTTGAGTGATTGTAAGGATTGATTGTTGTGAAGGTTTGAGTGTAACCCTTGAAAACACTAGGGATTGGATTCATTTGTGAATCCATTTATTGTAATTGATTGAGATTATAGTTAGAACCCTAAGTACGAGACTTAGGAGAAAGTGGACGTAGGCAAATAGTTAGCCGAACCACTATAATCGCACGTGTTGCCATCTTCCGCAGGATTTCAGTAAGTAATATTATTTTTAATTATTATTCATATTAATTTTATTATATATAATTATTAATATTAATATTAATATATTATTGGTAAGTATTAGTATTTATAACATTATTATTATTATATTACTTATAATTATTAATATATTTAATTATAATAATTATTATTTATTATAATAATTTTTTATTAATTATTATTATTATTATAGTGAAGGATGAAAGGGGAATGGAGGGGCAGGGGCGGGGGAGGTGGGGAGGGGGAGGGGGAGGGGTGGGGCCGGGCAGAGGTGGGGTGGGGAGTGGGAGGGGAAGGAAGGGATGGGGAGGGAAATAAAATGAGAAAAGGGTAAAATAATAATTTTAATGTTTTATTAACATTTTTGAAGGGTAAAATGAGAAATTCACTGCTCTTAGCTACAGTATTTTTGAGGGCTGCTTTATTAAATATAAATTAAATTTATAAATTTTTGTATTAAATTGAAAATTAGTATTTTTATGTTATTATTGAGATAAATTATATAATTGAAAGGAATTAAATTATCATATTAAATTTTAAAAATTTTTTAAAATATCTTTATTATTTATTAATGAATTATGAAGATTTTTTTATTAAATGGTTTTATTTTATCTTTTAAGAACTAATTTTGAATATTATTTTACATATTAATCTAAAAATAATTTTTAATAATATATTTTAAAAATATCTTTGAAATATTTGAAACATCAATTGATTTTATTACATTAATAATATGCATATATGATTAACAAAATATTGATTAATAAAATCTCAAATATATATTTAAAGTAACAAATCAAATTAAAAATTGATTATTTTACTGAAATTTTAAAAGAATAAAATTAAAATTTAATTGCTTTTGATTATAATAATTTTGTTACCTTATTTTGATATAATAATAATGAATTTATCAGTATTCATATTATATATAAAATATTAATTAAAAATAATTCAATAATAAATATTCATACGAATAATAATTAAAAATAATAACACTTATGATTATAACTAATAATAATAAAAAATAATAATAATAATCAATTATTTATAATAATTATTATTATATTTCAAATAATAATAACAATAATAATATCACTATTATTATTACATTTCAAATATTATTATTATTTTTAATAGTATTATTATTTCTAAATATTATTTATATTAATATTTATTTTTTGTAATAATTATTATTTGTATGAATATTTATTATTATTATTATTATTATTTATTATTATGTATAATTATTAATATAATAATCATAATAATAAATTTATAAGTTTTCATAATATATATAAAATATTAATTAAAAATAATTCAATAATAAGTATTCATATGAATAATAATTAAAAATAATAACATTTACGATTACTAATAATAATAATAATAAATTATTTATAATAATAATTATTATATTTTAAATAATAATAATAATAATAATATCATTATTATTATCACATTTCAAATATTATTATTATTTGTAATAGTATTATTATTTATAAATATTATTTGTGTTAATATCTATTTTTTGTAATAATTATTATTTGTATGAATATTTATTATTATTATTATTATTATTATTATTAATTGTAATAATAGGCATTATTATTTATAAGAATTATTTATATTAATATTTTTTTGTAATAATTATTATTGGTCTGAATATTTATTATTATTATTATTATTATTATTCTTAATTGTAATAATAAGTATTATTATTTTTAATTATTATTTATATTAATGCTTATTATGTATGATTATTAATATTAATATTAATATTATAAGTATTAATATTTTATACAATTAT
>CANYBF011050748.1:0-26629 GCA_948192965.1 Dalechampia spathulata | reverse complement strand
TAATTTTGGCCTCAAAATTAATTTTTACGATAAAATGCTATTTTTACTCGTATAAATGCGGTTTTTGAAAGGATTGGAATTAATTGGTCGTAGGGCTATCTCCAGTAATTTTTGTGTGATAATAGTCCTCCTAATTAATTTTTCCATGATCAAACAAAATAATTTTGCCTAAAATTATTTTTATTAAAATGAATTTTCACGATCTGGCTCGTGTTTATTATTTCAATTATTGCCTAATAATTGCTGGATTTTGACTCTTAGTTTGTACTTTTAAATGCTATTGGACTAGTCAATTAAATTCAAAATTCATTTGCTACTAATGAATTTTATTTGTTTATTTTGCATATTAATCCATCAGCATTTTTGGATCGTGCAAAACTGCAAAGAATAGTGCCTGGGAAAGAGGGGACGTTACTTAACGTCCCAAAATATGTATGCGAGGATATTTATGTAATAAGGTAGATTATTATTGGCTTGTAATAATTAATCCCCTCTAATATCCCTTAATTTCCTCGATCCCTTTCACCGGTCGTTATTATTTTTATTCGTGTATTTGCCTAAATATACTATGTCATCATGTCATATGCCATGTCACATGACACATGCACACACTACTATGCATGCCATGCATATACCGTATGCCATAACATACTGTATTTCATACGCACATACGTATAAATATGCCAATATGCCAATACGCAATCAATCAATATGCCTTGCCATGCATATATGTATATGTCATTATGCCATAATGCCATGCCACGTCGTATGCCATAACGCATGACATACCGTATGCCATACATATACTATGTTGAATACACATTCACATACGCACCATTATACCATGTCATGCATATGCCATGCCATTCATCATCCTACATGACCATGCATGTGGTATGCCATACATCACATACCACGCATATGGTATGTCATTCACCCCACATGCCATACATACGGTATGTCATTCATTTCACATGCTATGCATATAGTATGCCATTCATTTAACATGCCATGCATACGGTATATCATTCACTTTACATGCTATGCATATCGTATGTCATCATTCTCACATGACATGCATATGGTATGCCATACATTATGTCATGCCATGCATATGATACAACATTTCACATGCCATGTCACATGACACAAGCACATTCTACTATACATGCCATGCATATGCCATCTCACATGCCACGCATTTGATATATATATAACATATCATGCATATGCCATGTATTACATCATCGCACATATTATACATATGATATGCCATACACATGCCATGCATACGGTATGCCACTTATTATGCCATGTCATGACATATGCCATGTCATACACCACTTCACATATCATGCATATGATATACCATTCATCCCACGTGCATTTCATACGCTATACGCCCAACACTAAAATAAATCAAAAAACGTCAAACGTATAATGCCATACGCTATTTGCCATAATATGTGCTTACGTATTAGGATTCCATGTCATGCATATGATATATCATTCATACTCACATGACATGCATATGTCATGTTACTTTTATCGCTATATCACATGACATGCATATGTCATGCCATTTAAATGTCATATAACTTTATATGTTATTTTATGTGCAACCTTGCAACGCCAACTCATATGACGTGTTGTGTGCTTACAATTACGCTCGTATGCTTGCCTGCTTAGGACAATTAATTCCAACTATAATGGTAAAATCGATTTTGGAAACTCATAGAATAGATCTCCACCACCCGAACCCAATCTCTAAAGGGTTTAACTAGCACTCATGCTATGGGTCAGTTGGACCAATCCGGAACCATCCGATGGCGACTCCTTGCGACTCTTTCGAGTCCGTATCATTCCCTAAGGGAACCCCTTAGGAAGACTGCGCTTTCACTCCAAGTGCGGTCCCCGGTCCATGACTTTCATAAGCCTCACTCTCGGCCCCAGCAGAAACTGGCGCTCACAAGATGTATGTTACGGGTTTGGTGTTTTAAAACTAAAGAAGAAAATAAAAAGAAGATAAGATAAAGAGATAAGTTAGGATTGGAAGAGAAGATGGGATTCATTTCCGCCATATAGAAGGGATAAGGAAGAATAAGAGCTGATGAGTGGCGTGTGGGTAGAGAATGCTTAGGGTTTTTTGTATTTATTTGGAAGGGTACATGTGCACATACTTGCACACAATCCTACCTCACAAAATACATGTAAATAAATGTATTTCTTTAAAATACTACCTTTAAATACCTACTTTTTTTGTATACTACTCTCCATGTATCCTTTAATATACCTTATTTTAATTACCATTCCATCCCTTAATTTTTCTTAAACTAATAATTCAAAGATTCTTATTTATGACATCATCACTTAATATTTATGACATCATAAAATTTTTAAAATTCTAATTAGACTTCCAATTACTAATATTAATTATAAAATTTACTAATTTATTATTAATTCTTACTTTACATGTCCTACCTCCTTAATATCACCTCAAGATATTCGCTTAAATAAATAATACCTAATTATGATGTCATAATTAAATTTTAATGCAAAATTTTCAAAATTTGCATATATCTAATTTAAGTTAATACAAGCATAATGGTCAAAACCATTTAATCAAATTCAATGTATATAACATAGAATCATCGTTTTAGTACCGTTTAGAGTCTGTTTTAGGGGTTGCGAAAAAATTTTCAATTTCCTCTTTTAAGCTCTAAACTCAAGTCTTATCATATACTTATTAACATAATTAAAATTTTACATCATATTCACACCAATAACATATAAAACACAATATAATATTAATTTATGAATGTACAATGAACCACTAAATTCAAGATGTGACAACTCACTCCCCCTAATTTAGGATTTCATCCTCGAAATCTAACCTCAGTTATTTATAAACAAGTGGGGAAACTGTTGTCTAATTACAGACTCTCTTTCCCATGTAGCCTCTTGTCCCTTGTGATGATTCCATAATACTTTTACTAAAAAATGCACTCTTCACATCCATTTGAAAAATTTTGAAGTTCATGTGAGATGCATATGCCAACAACATTCTAATAACTTCTAATTTAGCTACAAGTGCAAAGGTTTCATCAAAGTCTATTCCCTCTTTATGATAATATCCTTGTGCTATTAACCTAGCTTTATTCCTAGTTATGGCACCACTTTCATCAAGCTTATTTCTAAACACCCACCTAGTTCTTATAACAGATGCATCTCTAGGCTTAGGTTACCCCTTTTGATGTTTCACCTAAGATTTTCTCCTTAGAGTGTTCTTTCGGGAATTACCACTCCTTTAGAAGATCATGCTCAATATGGGTTGCAACTAAGTGAGGAGGGAGATCATTCACTTCTTCCTTATTAACATCTTTAGGTGTAGCATCTTGTTGATTCTTATTACTTTCACCTTGTTCCAAAAGAATTTCTGCATCATCATCTTCAATGTTCTTTCTTGGACCAAGGGAGTTAGTTTCATCAAAAATAATATGCATAGATTCTTTAACGACCAAAGAACGTTTATTAAATACCCTATATGACTTATTAGATGTTGCATACCCTAAGAACAAACCTTCATCCATTTTTGAATCAAATTTCCCAAGGTTATCCTTGGTGTTTAAAATATAGCACTTGCAACCAAATACTTTAAATTATGAAATTCTTGGTTTTCTACCATTCCATAGCTCATAAGGAGTTTTGTTTAAAATTGGTCTTAAATGAACTCGATTTGTGACATAACAAGCGGTATTGACCGCTTCGGTTCAAAAGTACGAAGGTAATTGATACTCATTGAGCATTGTATGTGTCATGTCACAAAGTGTTTAATTTTTCCTTTCAACTACCCTATTTTGTTGAGGAGTTCTAGGAGATGAAAAGTTATAATGAATACCATGTAAATCATAAAATGATTTAAAACTTTCATTTTGAAATTCTTTTTCATGATCACTCCTAGAGTAATCAACAACAATGATAAGTGCATAATGCATGCCTCCTAAATTAGCTACTCTAGTTAGTCCAAACAAATCCATATGCAACAATTGAAGAGGTTTAGACAAAGTTACCTTGTTCTTTACCTTAAATGAGGACTTTACCTGTTTTCCTATTTGGCATGCCTCACATACTTTATCCTTAGCAAATTTGATCTTTGGAAGTCCTACCACATACTTGTTCTTCCCAAGATCGTCAATGCTTTCGAAGCTAGCATGTCCAAGCCTTCTATGCCAAATCCATAAGTCCTCACTTATAGAAACAAGACACTTCACATATTTGTTAGCAAAAGAATCTAAATCAATTACATACACATTTTCTACCCTATCACCTTGGAATACTAATAAATAATCACTAATTTTATAAACAAAACAACATTTAGGATTAAAAACAACTTTATATCCATTGTCACACAATTGACAAATACTAAGTAAGTTATGTTTCAATCCCTCTACTAGCAAAACCTTGTCTCCAAAGGCGACATTACCTCCGTCAAAATGTTCCAAGTTTGAGAATAGACTTATGTTTCCGGTCATGTGCCTTGAACATCCACTATTAATGTACCATTTATTGACACTTATCTTTGAGCTCAAGCAAACCTATCAAACATAAATACATTCATTTCTTTTTAGGTACCCAAATGTATTTGGATCCTTGGGGGTTAGAAGCATTTATATCATCATTCCAATGCATTTTCCTAATGAAGCATCTATTTGTAGTATGCCCCTTTCTATTGCAATAATGACATATTACATTCCTAAATCTAGAATGATTATGCACATACTTTCTTTTGGATGCATGAGGATAATTATGATTGCATGAAGATGAACAATGATATGCTTTATGCGTATGCACTTTATAAGTCTTAGGATGAACATGTTTCTTTTTGAAATCCTTTGGTTTTTGTGATAAGGTAGATGCTTTAACAAAAATCATACCTTTAGAGGTGTAGGAAGAGTTTTGGTTAAAACCAATATCTTCTTTATTGTCACTAAGTTTTTGGTGTTTCAAAATAGAATCAATTTTAACTTCACCTTATTCAAACCTAGACAAGTTATCTTTCAATAAATTCTTTTCTTGTAAAAGCTTAGCATTTTCATTCTTCAAAGACTTATTTTCTTTTTCAATATTTTCAAGCTTAATTTTACAAGAATCAAATTCATTTTGCAAAGCATTTTTCTCTTTTATCATGCATGCATGTTTATTTTTAAGAGATTGATGCTTCCTAGCTAAGTTTTCATATTTTCCTAAGAGTTCTTCTAATGCATCACACTCATCATCATCATCATCATCACAATCATCATTAGTATAATAAGATTAAGATGATGTAGTTACCTCATCCTTCTCGTTGTCCAAAAATGCCATGAAGTAAAGATTGGTTGATCCCTCATCATCGAACACTTCCTCATTGGTCTCGATATCATCATCCCATATAGCCTTCAATGCTTTCTTTTTGAATGGCTTGGATGGTTTGTTAAGGTGAGGGCATTCATTCCTCATATGTCCCAATTTGTTGCACTCATAGTAAATGGTTTGATTCCTTCAAAAATTATCCCTTCAGTTCAAGTCTTGTCTTGCCTCAAATGGCTTCTTGCCATCTCTTTCAAATTTCTTCTTTTTCATGAGAAGAGTTTTGACATGTTTAGAAAGGAGGATGACTTCATCATCAATCTCCCCTTTGCTTGTTGAAGAGGCATCTTCTTCTTTCAAAACTTTAAGTATTATCCCTCTTCTCTTGTCTTCCTCTACCTCTTGTCTTAGGGTAATCTCATGTGTAAGAAGCTTTCTGAGAAAAACATCGGTTGATAAAATTGATAAATCATTTGCTTCTTCAATTGAGATCACTTTAGCCTCCCAATCCTTCTTAGGTAGCACCTGCAAGATCTTATTGTTGATGTCTTCCTTTTGGTACATCTTGCCCAATTTCATCAATTTGTTAGTGATCACAATAAGGTGGTTGTACATCTCAGAAATTGAAGTATTTGCCTTCATTGTAAATAACTCATATTGATGAGTTAGAAGCTAAATCTTCTAAGTTTTGACTTGATTTGTGCCTTCATGATGAGTCTTCAAGGCGTCTTATATTTGATTTGCTGTGACACAATGGGAAACTCATCCATATTCCTCATGACTAATAGCACAGTAAATCATATTCATCACCTTTTTATTCCTCGTGTTTGCTTTGAATTCTTCTCTTATCCAAGTTGCCTTGGGCTTGATGGTTGTAACACCATCTGTTGTAGTTTTTGGAGGAGAAAACCCTTTCTCAATTAGATCGAGCAAATCAACACCATCACTTTCTAAGAAGACTTCCATCCGATGCTTCCAATATGGATAATCCATGCTATCAAAGAAGGAGGGTCTTGTGTATGATTAGCTTTCAATGCTTTGAGTTGCCATGGGATTGTTTACTCTAGAATATTACTTCTAATCATAATTGAGCACCACTCTTTGATACCAAATGAAATCCCTACGAAAGTATGGTAATATGTGTATGATTTATAGTAGTTTGGTTCTAACTCTTGCCTATGTCCACTTCTCCTAAGTCTTCCACTTAGGGTTCCACTAATCTCAATCAACCAATATAATAAATGGATTCCTCAATTGAATCCTAACCCCAGTGTTTTCAGGCTCACACTCAAACCTTTATAATAAATGCAATCTCATAGTAATTGAACTCTCAAATACAAATTAATGCCCCAAGCATTAATCACACACCAACCCATAAATATAAAACCTAATACTTAGATTATGGGAATACAATAAAAAGAGAGTTTACAATACTTGAATCATAATACCACAAGTAACCTTACTTGTAATTGAAGATTGAAGCTCAAAGGAAACTTTGCTCTGCAAAACTAGTTGTTAGAAAAAGAATAGACAATATGTATATGTAAATAAATCTATTACAAAGGATTTAAAGCCTTTCTAGAATGTCGCATATGGTTGTATAATATTCGTATGCCCGTACCAATTCAAAAACATTAGTTCAAACAAAACGTGATAAGTTCAATACGCCTATACCAAATAGTGGTACGCCCATACCAAACCAATATTACTGACAAACAAAATTCCTGCGAGCAAACGTACGGTCGTACCACACATTGGTATGCCCGTACCAAACAATGGTTATTGACACGTAAAAATCCTAAAAGCAATGGTACACCCATACCAAACTCAAAGAAACAAAGCTAACTTAGTACGATCAGTCGTATGCCCATACCACACAACTCAATGGATTGGTACGCCTGTACCCAAATAGGTACACCTATACCAAACATAGAAAAATGATTTTAAATTATAAATAACTTAAATTGACTCACACAAAACACACACATCAAAATCCTGGGTCTAACAAAGATAAATACTACTAATTTATTATTAATTAGATATTGATTATTAAATATCTCATTAAAAATCTGCTATCAAATTTTATTCAAAGTTAAAAACTATTAATTTTATTTAAATAAAGATACTATTCATGTAAAGGGTTGCATGGTTAATGTTTATAGATTATATTATCTTATGGATAATATAAGATTTAATATATTATTCCATGAATGTTATTAACTTGACCTTATATTAGTTTGTTGATATTGCTAGATAGAATCATATGATATAATTATATTTTTTAAATTAGTAAATTAGTATCTTAATAAAAATGTTGTTCATTTTTAAAAAAATTATAATGAATTCAAAAATCAATTTTTAAATAATTTAAATATCTTTGTTAGTTCAAAGTATAATTTTATTATCTAAAAAATATTATTTCAATTAGATTTTTATCATAATATTTTATTAGCACCATTCATATCTTTTTAATTTGTGATTGAAATTGTATTTATCAATTACATTATATTATACAAATTCCATTAGAATTAACACTTTATGTTTTCAATAAAATATTGGACCCAGAGACATACAAAGAACATACCTATATGCAATGGCTTTGGTGCAAGTATTTGGAAATCATAATCTCTTTATTACAATGACATGCAATCTTAAAAGCGAAGAAATAGTAGAGAACATATGACTAGGAATAAAACTATTAGAAGTTATACATTTGATTGTTAGAGTTTTTAGAGCAGAGGTATAAGATCTCAAAGATCAATTATACAACATTTAGTGAGGTAGCAACACATGTGCGTCTCATTGAATTTTATAAGAGAGGTCGCTCACATACACACATCTTAATCATATTGAAGTCCAGAACCAAAATAACTAGCCTATATCATTTTGATAAATATGTTATGGTAGAGATTTTAGATGAGATTAAGTATCCAGTACTATACATGTGTGTAACAAAACATATGCTCTATGGTCCATGTGGACAAGAAAATCCTAAATGTCCTCGCATGATTGAAAGAAAATGCAAATTCAAATATCCAAGATCACATAATAGCAAGATAATGTTAGGGAATAATGGATACCATATATATAGAAGACCTAAAAATGATCGTCAATAACAAAATATTCAAGTTGTTAAAATTATGTTACATATTTTAATAAAATGAAAATAATGACATTCTTATCATATTGCAAGTGGAAAAGGGAAACAAGATATTTGATAATAAATGAGTTATGCCTTATAATCCATATTTACTTACAAGATATGATTGTCATATCAATGTAAAAGTAATAAATTTTTTTAATATAATAATGTATTATAATATGGTAAAAAATTCTATATAAATGAAGTATAAAAACTAAAAAAATAATTCACTAATCCTATATGCTAAATTAGAATAGGTTTACTCTGGATTGACAGTACTGAAATACTTATACAAGTATATCTATAAAAGGCATGATAAAATAGTGGTCCAGGTTAGAGATAGATAGAATCAAATGGATGAGATATAGCGTTATCAACATGCAAGATGAGTATCATCATAAGAAGCTATGTGGAGGATATATGAGTTTGAAATGAATAATATTTATCATGTTATTATAAACCTACAAATCCATCTACTAAACAAGTACACAGTGACATTTTGACATAACCAAAACTTGTAAGACATACTTCAATGGGATCATGTGAAAAAATGATATTGACTGAATGCTTTGTTATATGTTCAAAAGTGAAAAAGCAAGCATACTATTGTATAGATAATTTCTAGAGTATCATGTTTGAAATGCAAAAAATTGAGAGTGGATAAAAAAAAAGTCATCGAACATGTAAATACAGCCAACCCGATGGAAGGAGAAAGGTGCTATTTAAGGATACTTTTAAATAATATCAAGGGTCTAAAGTCATTTGATGACTTGCTTACAGTAGATGGTATCCAATGTCCAATATTTAAGAAAGCTGTTATAATGAGGGGGTTGCTTGAATCAGATAAAAGCATAGAAGAATGCATGAGTGAGGTAGCAGTATTCAAGATACCATTAGAGTTAAAAAGCTTGTTTGCAATATTATTGATGTATTGTGAGCCTATAAATGTCAAAAAAAACTATGGGAAGACAATTTCCAATCAATGGTTAAAGCTTATGTTAAAATGCATGAGAACTCAATAGAAACATAAATAGATTTCACTTTGAGTGATATCGAAAAGCACATGACAAGCATGGGTAAGGATGTGAAAAGTTATGATCTGCCTACAAAAGAAAGTCACTAATTTAGCCAAATAGAGATCAATAATAGAGAGCTTGCAGAGGAGATAGTAGTGTAAATGCCACAAGAAGACATTGATGCAGTGTTAAAGCTTAATTTAGAACAAAAATATGTATATACAGTGATAATGAATAGACTAAACTCAAGATGTACTGAGATATTTTTTATGGATGGACTAAGAGGTACAGGAAAGACTTTCTTATATCAAGCATTATTGGTTAATCTACAATCAAAAGGAAATATAGCTCTAGCAATAACAACTTCAGGTGTAACAACATCAATAATACCAGGAGGAAGGATAACACACTCTAGATTCAACATTCCATTCAATCCAACAGAAATAACATTAAATGGTATATCAAAGTAGAGTGGCTTAGCAATGTTGTTATACAAAACTAGTATGATCATATGGGATGAAGCACCAATGACCAAGAAATATGCGGTGGAGATAGTTGATAGAATGCTCAAAGATATAATGAACAATAATGATTAGTTCGGTGAAAAAAGTGATGGTATTTGGAGGTGACTTTATATAGGTATTGTTAATGATCCCCAAAGGAACAAGGCAAGAAACAATTAATGCAAGTTTGATAACATCATATCTTTGGAATAAAATGGAAGTGTTCAAATTGACAAATAACATGCGAGATAGATCAGACATAACCTTTAGTGATTTCTTACAAAGAATGGGTGATGGGGAAGAGCCTATAACTCATGATGGAAACATAATCATACCAGATGAAATGATGGTACAAGATGATGGAAAAGATTCATGCGATAAGGCATTGATACAAAATGTGTTTTATGATTTTTTTGAAAACTTAATATTATCAAAATACATGATAAACCGTACAACACTATCAACAAAGAATAAATACATGGATAAACTGAATTAAATGATGATAAATATGTTATCGAGAGAGACTTAACTGTACCTTAGCTATGACTATACAGTTGATGGCATTAACATCAATTATCAAGAAAAATTTTCAAATAACTTGCAATCAAATGGAATCCTACCATATAGACTACAGTTGAAAGTTAATTGTCCAATAATACTTTTAAGGAATTTGGATGCATCAAATTGATTGTGCAATGGAACTCAAATAGTATGCAAAAGATTTGAAAAAAAATATCATATATGCTGAAATAACAACTGGGTAACATGCTAATAGACAAGTGTTACTTCAAAGAATACCATTGAATCCATCAAGAAGTGAAGGATATTTGTTCCAATTCAAAAAGAAGCAATTTCCAATGCGATTATGTTTTGCAATAACTATAAACAAGACACATGGACAAACAATATCAAATGTAGGAATATATTTGCTAGAAGATATTTTTTTACATAGATAACTATATATTACATTATCAAGAGAGATTTCGAACTCAATAATAAAGGTATTAGTTAAAAAGAATGATCTAAAAAAAAGCAACCGACATACATAAAAAATCTAGTCTACAAAGAGGTCTTGCTATCAAATAGATAAATAAACATTTACTCTTTTTTTTTGTAAATAAATGGATGAAAACATTATATAAATAATATTGTCATGGTGAAAATTTTGAAAAAATAAAATATAAAACTATTACAAAATGACGGGTCAAAGAAATATGCAAAAAATATTACAAAAATGCACGTTATGAAACTCCTTTAGTACTTATTAAAAGAGGGAGAGTGAATTGAAAATACAAGTTTATCCCTTTTAATTTTAATTCAAAGATAAATATTATTTTTTAAAATTTATATGAAGATAAATATTACTTTTTTAATTTTAATTCAAAGATAAATATTATTTTTTAAATTTATATGAAGATAAATATTACTTTTTAAAACTTATCAAAAATAAATATAAAAATTAATCTAACAAATAAAAATAATAAAATAATCATACTATATTAAAAGTGGGAAGGTGGCCCCTTCCCTTTTTTCGATTTTAATTCAAAGATAAATATTATTTTTAAAAATTTATATGAAAATAAATATTACTTTTTAAAACTTATCAAAAATAAATATAAAAATTAATCTAACAAATATAAATAATAAAATAAGTTTAATTTAATATAAATTAGTATACAAAATAAATTTATTAATTGTAATTAATGGATATTGGAATAGATAATTTTATTTATATTTATTAATTACTTATTGTTTTATAATTTATATTATATTATCTAATTTTTTACCTAGATAAATTTTATTCAAACATAAATACTAATAATTTGATTTATATTTGTTAATTAATAATTAATTTATACTTTATGAAATATTTATAAAAGTTACAAAATATCTCACATTATTAAAATATAGATTAATATTTTCAAACTCATATTATAAAAGTCAAATGAAGTAGATTGATTGAGCACACCTCTCTCGAATTTATAATTAATATTGTTAAAAGGAAGAGAAATAAGTGAAATGATGGCTTTATCATTTATCTAAATTTATTAAAACTAATTATTTTATTATAGATAATTAGTTTCAAAAAATAAAGGTTTATTAAATAATCTTAATTTATTAACACTAATTTTATTTTGTTTTGATAATTTAATAGCAATGGTTTTAATTTATAATAATTGAATTCTATAATAATATTATATAACGAAAAATAATACTTGTGATTATTTTTAAAAATATGAAGTATTTATTAAAATTACAAAATATCATACATTAACAAATAATTTAACTTTTCCAATCGAAATTCTATAATTATTTAATATTTATATAATATGATTATCTAAATTATTAAAGTTTAGAATGTACTAATTATATTAAATTTGTAACAAATAATTTATAAAAACTAATTTTATTTTATTTTAATTATCTAATAGTAATAATTTTAATTTATAACAACTAATTTTTATAATAAAATTATATAAATATAAATATTATTTATGAATTTTTAAAAAAATACTAGATATTAATTAAAGTTATATAATATCCTACATTATTAACTTAAAATTTAACTTTTTCAAATTTTTACCATAAAAGTTAAGCAAAATAGATTTATTAAGTACACATCTTTTAATTTTTTTTAACTAATATTTTAAGAGATAAAGAAAATAAGTAAAAATAATGATTTTATAATCATAATATATTAAAAGAGGATGGGGATAGGAAAAAGATAGTTTTAATTTTATACTTTTCCATAAATTTTATTATTTTTAAAAAATTTAATTGGTTACCTACTAATTATTTTATATTTTATTATATTATTTATCATACTATATTAAAAGAGAGAAGGGAATGTGAAAATACAAATTTACCATCCTCTTCAATTTTAATTCAAATATAAATACTATTTTTTAAAATTTACGTGAAGATAAATATAATTTTTTAAAACTTATCAAAAATAAATATAAAAATTAATCTAACAAATATAAATAATAAAATAAATTTTTATTTAAAGTAAATTAATGCACAACATAAATTTATTAATTATAATTAGTGTATTATTTTATATTATAGTATATTAAAAGAGGGAAAGGGGGATATTGGCAAAGATAGGTTTACTTTTCCTCCTAAATTTTATTATTTTCTAAAAGATTTAATTTGTTAGCTAATAATTATTTTATATTTTATATTATTTTATTTTATTTTTATTTAAATAAATTTTTTTCAAAGATATTTTACTAAAGTTGTACAATATCCCATATTATTAATTTAAGATTTAACTTTTTCAAATTCATACTATAAAAGTTGTGCAAAGTAGATTTATTGAGCATATATCTCTTAATTTTTTAAATAATATTTAAAAAGAGAATGAAAATAAGTAAAAATAATAATTTCACTATCATAATATATTAAAAGAGGGCGGCGGATAAAGGAAAAGATAGTGTTACCCTTTTTCATAAATTTTTTATTTTATAAAATATTAAATTTATTTGATACTAATTATTTTATATTTTATATTATAAAATCTTATTTTTGTCTAAACAAATTTTATTCAAAAAAATTGATTTATTTATATTTATTAATTACTAATTATTTTATATTATATTATCTAAATTTTATCTAAATAAATTTTATTCAAAGATAAATACTAGTAATTTTATTTGTATTTGTTAATTACTAATTATTTTATATTTTATATTACGTTATCTAATTTTTTACCTAAATAAATTTTATTGAAAGAAAAATACTATTAATTTGATTTGTATTTGTTAATTAATAATTATTTTATATTTTATGATATATTTATTAAAGTTACAAAATATTTTATATTATTAATATATATCTTAATATTTTCAAATTCATACTATGAAAGCAAGTAAAATAGATTGATTAAGCACACATCTCAAATTTTTAATTAATATTGTAAGAGAAAAAAATAAATAAGTAAAATGATAGTTTTATTATTTCTCTAAATTTACTAAAATTAATTTTAATTTTATTTTAATTATCAAATAGTAATAATTTTAATTTATAATAATTAATTTTTATCTAAGTATTCTATTTAAAATTAAATATAAATATGAATTATTTTTATTAGAAATGATTAGTTTTAAGAAAATAAAAGTTTATTAAATAATTTAAATTTGTTAAAACTAATTCTATTTTATTTTAATAATATAATAGTAATAGTTTTAATTTATAATGACTAATTTTTATGATAAAATTTTATGAAGGATTATTATTTATGATTATTTTTAAAAATATGAGGTATTTATTAAAATTATAAAATATTAGACATTGTTAATATATGATTTAACTTTTTCAATGAAAATCCTATGATTATTTAGGATTTAAATAATCTAATTATCTAAATTATTAAAATTTTAAAAATACTAATTATATTAAATTTGTAATAGATAATTTATAAGAATTAATTTTATTTTATTTTAGTTATCTAATGGTAATAATTTTAATTTATAACAACTAATTTTGATAATAAAATTATATAAATAAAAATATTATTTATAATTTTTTTTAAAATATGAAATACTTATTAAAGTTAATCAAAAATACCTAATAAGCATGAATAAGACTATTAAGTAATATTTTCTAAAAAATATTAATTCAAATTTATAAAAAATATTATTATGATTAAAGAAAATTTTAAAAAATAAAATATGAAATTATGATAAATCACAATGCAACACACAATTTACTTCAAATATACAAGTATACATTTAAATATTTAAAGGTATGCATAATACATCGTTTTCTTTTCCTTCGGCCTTTTTGTTAGCTTGACCTTTTTTCTTTTATTGGTATTGAAAACCATACCAATAAAACATGGGAGTTTCGATTTCCCGGTTCCATTTGGAGATGACAACGATCCAAGCACCTGCCTTCTCGACCACAACATGGTGTAAAAAAATCAACTATACAAGACCAATTCGGTTCAAAACCACCAAAACAATAATTATGGTTTAAAAAGAGAGAAATCAAAGCCGAACCAGGCTTCACTGATTTCGGGCTGCTTCCAACCAAAACCGCCCGCTATCATCCAACCATAGCTACCTTAAAGCGCAGATATTGATAGTAATTGCAACTCAATTATCAACTTAGACTTGACCCCTCAAATGTAGTATTCAGGCAAAAATGCTAAATAGAACACCAGATAATCCCTCCATCTTATGCTCGGGGATCATGTTGCTTTCATTAATACAACAAAAACAGAGAATACTGAAAGGAGAAAGTATTGAGAATTGAGCATTTTCGGGGATCATGTTAGCATCAAATATTTATTATCTTATATTATGAGGAACCAAATAATACAAGAACAGACATTATTGCCATCTTGAAAAACCAATGTATCATCCTACGATAAATCAAATGAATAATACTTGCTGCTAGTGCAACACCAGATAATCGAAGGCCAAAAAACAGCTTTAAACAAAGAAAAATCAGATACAATTTGTACAAATATAGCAGCTGCCTCTCTCATGCAGACAGGAACCCCCCCAAAAAATTAAGAAAAAAAAACTGAAGAACCACAGTCCATACTCTTTGCATTGTCATCTGGGAGGAGCGGTGTCTGATGCCTATGGTCGGTGGTATACATATTTAGTTCTCGGGTCCACAATGAGACCCTTTCCACCATTCACTTCTAGATCATGCCTGCATTACACGTATGGAAAATAAGAATTTTCTTATTTTTCGTAGTCATCTTTAATGATGCTGTAACTGAAGTGACCATTTCACTAATTTGCATCGACACCCATTAGAAAGTGAATGATCAGATCGCATTTGATAGCCAAATTACCGAATGGAGCAATTTGACTTTTAACATAAACGCATAAACGGTAAAAATGCAGAAAACTTAACTGGAAGACAAAATCAGGAATAGTTAACTGCTCACGAGGAACATGCCTGAACAGCTGAAGAAGCCTATCAACATACACAACTTTCTTCCATGTCTAGAATCAATTTAAGAAACTTTGTCAATGGTAAGGCAGTACAATGTTTATCTAATATAAAATAACCTAGAAAAAAGCCACTAACCAGACATACCACGTTATCCACAAATAACTGCAGTGCTAGAACTGTAGCTTTCAAATGAAATGTAGGGTGAAGAACATATATAGCCTGCACAGATAAAGTGAGAACTTGAAAACCAAATCATAATATAAAGCAAGCCCAGTTCTCAGATACCAAAGAAATGAAGCATACATGTAGGTTCCTCTGGTGTTTCCGGCCAAGTATTTGTTGTAATCTTCTCATCCATCCCAAATCCGGTTGACTGTTGATGAAATTTAAAGGCAAGGATAAATCAAACAATGATTTTCACATGATAACAATAAACCTGCCTAGATACACTTATGCATTCACACTTATGCATTCACACTACCATTTTGGCTCAAGCTAGGGCTAAGAAGGAGGGTTTAAAACCCTCGCATCCCTCCAATATTATTCAATGAGGCAGTAAGTAATCAACTACTGGACCATTAATGATAGACAATTTGCAGTTCCACATGCAAAATGGGGAAAGGTATTATTAGTGTTGCAGTTGTATAACATATCTACCGTCCAAAGAGAAGAAATTCGACCAACTGAAAAATTTCAAGGGCAAGAGACTTCTGGGCCAAACTCATAATAACAATAACGCAAAATGAATGAAGCATCACGCATACAAAACAAAAGACTGGACTTTACTCAGATGACACTTTTCCACGTAGAATTACATTTTTCAACACTGTTGTTTGTCAAACACAGACCAATGGTCCAGAATCCATCACAACAAGGTTTTGTCTTCTCTTGGAGGCGTGACGCCCCCATCTCCAGGTTTTCAAATATGAGCTCAAGATCATCCAGCCATCTGGCAATTTCCACTTTGTTATTACAAAGAAATTTGGTGAGCTTAAGAGTGCTAAGACAAACTTACGATAGTAACCACATAAATAGGGTTAAAATTTCATCTTGCACAAAACCAATTAACTTGTGCTAACTTGTGCTAAGGTTAAGTCTTCTTCACTTCTATATACCACATTATTTTCTTGTTCTTTTCCATGTGAGGCTAGTCTCCAACAAAATCAATCATCATCTTCTTCGCTATTTCTTGATTTAAAACAATAGTTGTTTTGTTTATCCAATGTGCAATACATTTCAAATAATGCACGTACTTGTTTCACTAGGCATAAACCACAAAGAAGAGCTTAAAACATAAAAATCAGAATAAAATATAGCTGGGTAATTTTCAATGCCAACCTACAACAAAACTTACAGCTGTAACGAGGCAGCAGAATGGAAATAAACAATGGTATAAGGCTTCTGAATCAAGGGTTCAAATTCCTGAAATTCAGTTTTTAATGCAAGAAATTAGTATTCATATCAAATGTCAAAAGATCAATACCAAGAAAAAATTGCACCAAAAGAAGAAATAATGATGCCCCAGAACAAAGATGTGACAAAGTTCTCTGATCAATGAATCAAACTAAGCGTTGCTAATTCAATATTACATCAGAATTATGAATAAAAACAGGAGAAATAAACAAAACAGTAACCTAATTACCTTTACCACATAAAGCACAAAGCGCTCCAGGTCAAGACACCGCAGCAAAAAATGTGCTCCCACAACAACTATTACAGGACGGCCCTCACTGTCAACCCCACCTCTGTAACTGCAGTAAGACAACAGCATAACACTACTCATAACCAAGCAGGCAGCAGTAGAAACGAAAAGTTAAGTTCAACTTGGTGTAAAAAAAGGTCAGAAATTGAAAAACTTGCTTCAAAGTCAAAAATTTATTCGATCATGTTCAGTTCACTCTCTCTCTCTCTCATTTTGAAATCACAGAAGAGTTCAGATAATATGTTCATATACACACCCTTTCAAGAAGAATCGTTTTATGCATGGAAAAAATATAGAATTTCTTAAAATTAATTTGCAACATATATACAAAATAAATTCATATCTGAAGCAAAAATAAGAAAGATGCAAGTTATGCTTACACAATTTTCATTT
Organism: Dalechampia spathulata; assembly: GCA_948192965.1. Lineage (NCBI taxonomy): Eukaryota > Viridiplantae > Streptophyta > Magnoliopsida > Malpighiales > Euphorbiaceae > Dalechampia > Dalechampia spathulata. Next base: position 8,611 of record CANYBF011050748.1, on the reverse strand, counting down.
CTGCGATTTCCGAAAGATTAAGAGAATTTGCTTTAGCTAGATATCTTGCATGCAAAGAGTACTCCTCAGCAACAGAAAGTGGAGGACCACCAAGATCCCCAAATCCAAGCATTTTAGCACAGTTCCATCCACTCTGGGCTTGAGCAGTTTTTTCCCATTGCTCTTTGCGTCTTTGATCTGGATCTTTGATCAGTGACATGAAGGCTGGATCTAGGTATGAATCCAAGTATGATGAGTTTCTGTAAGGATAGCACTACGTCATTTTGATCATCAAATGAATTATATCAGCAGGTAATTGGCCAGTATACATTTACTGATAGCAAGAACATGAAAAATTGATGACAGAAAATCACATTAAAGTGATAGAAATTGGGCAAAACCTAACATCACAAAACTGGGTACGGTTTCTATGGAGATGTTCAAATAGCTGTTGTGTACACTTGATGCTCATGAAACAAAATTGGTCGCAGCTACACCAACCATACATGTAAAGATACGAAAGAAGGGTAAGCCCATGTCTCATGCCAAAATCCCTTGAATTCTATTCATTTTAACAACCCAAAAAATCGAGACTGCAACTAACAGTACTCTTTCCCAGCCAAAAATCATATAAACTCTGTAAACTCTATATTCAAGTTATTAAACTTGTTTCATTGCATAACTTCTGAACAGAGAAAAGAAAATAATTACAAGTATTATTAGCTTGCAGCATGCTTTGAAATGTTACGCTTTTCAGAAAGGCTAAACCCATAGCAGCAAAAAGGCTAAAAGTAAATTAGCTAAAACACATAGTTTTGTGTGTTCAAATTTTAGGTTGTTTCCCATGATTCATATAACAAAACTCTGGGGAACAAAATCCCGAATCATAAAAAAAGAGAAAGTGAAGATCTGATGCATGCTGTGGTAAATGAAATGGAAGCCGACATGAAGTGGCCCAATTTTCTAAAACTTCAAATACAATGTCACTTATTTGACACAAAAATTAATCAATCTAGGAAATGAGCAAAAAAAATTGCAGCCAACAATAATAAAAGGGACCATGATATCTGAAGAAACAGTCTTAGCATCTAACTTTCTAATGTAGTTTAAGTCAACTGACCTTCGTACCAAACCAACATCACTGACAGGAAGTTCATCTTCAGCTTGGGGAGGTTTTGGAATAGTTTTCTTGGGTAAAGGCTTTATTCTGATTTTACGTTCATCAATTATTGTCTCACCATTCTCATCCCCAACATCAGCAGGAAGCTTTGATATGGCTATCTCCTCTTCATGTTTGTCTCGAGGAAAGTAAAGTGGTAGTAATCTATATTAAATAGTAATTGAAATATTGACTAAAAATTGCACAAAATTAACAAAAATACAAGCATGAAAGGAAATGTAAAATGCAAATTCCATGTTAAGGCCTTACAGAATCATATTTTTGCCTCTCGAAAGCAATGAAAAGGAACATTTTCATAAAAAATACCTTTTATATATTTCAGTATCAATTGTTGTGGTGGTGCAAAAGACAACAGCCTTAATTTTATCTTTCTGCTTCTCGAGAAAACGTCTTACAGTCCCTAGACAAAAGGGGGAAAAGAATCAATCAGTGAGCACAAATGATAAAGAGGCACATGGCCTCCGGAAAATGCAATTTTGATGAACATAAACACTTAAATATATTACGTATATATGCATGACTGTGTAAACATTATAGGCAGGTCAGTAAATAATTTCATACAAAATCATCAGTTTGCTATGGTAACCTAGAATGAATAGCAATTAAATCTTCGAAGAAAAATGAAAGAATTCCACTGGCATAACAGTATACATACAGAACATGCAATTGACAAAGAACCATACAATGTGAAGGAAAAAGAAAAGAAAATCTTACTTATAGCCACATGTGCTGCTGGCTCACGTGGATAATTTTTAGCCTCTGTATATATACAGCCCATAGCAATGCTGCAAGTTTTGCATGACAAAGAAATTAACTGAAAATAACAGGAGAGGCACAATGAAAAAACAAAATACATAACAAAAGTGAAAGTGATGTAGCATAAGCTACCAAACCACCTCTGGAGTCCATTTTCAATGAGAAGCTCAAGGCAAGATCTGTAGCAGTGACTTAAAGCATTCTCTGCAGCAGTGTGATACTTCACTGCATATTTTGGACCAACTGTATGGATAACTCTCCTGCATAAAATTTAGCAAAGTTGGCTTCAACTGGGCAGAATATTTAACAAAATGAATATTATGAAACCAATTGCACCAAAAAGCATGTTAATATATGCATTGAAGAGAAGAAGTGACCTCAAGGCAAAGGTCAAAAGTGCAAACACTAGATTTGCAGTATGAAGATTAATTGGTACACATACGTAGGATTATCTAGCAGAAAATTCACATTACTGCTGCAAGAATCAATCTAAAACACTTCAAGTGCTTAGAAAATACTGGCATTTTGACCGTATATGGATCTTAATGACCTCAATTAGGTTCAATAACAGGCTAATGCAAATAAAATGGTACAACTCCAACGGAAAAACATAAGATAACGAGAAACACATATGTTCAAAAGGACTTCATAACACTGTAGAATGAAAAGGAAGGTGCACCATAGACATGTCCTGGAAACTTACAAATGGTCACCAGTGGGTGAAATCTATAGCCTATGATATGATAATATATCAATAATTCATTGCTGCAAACAAGAAAGCATGCATATACACACCTAGCAGGAAGATCATATGCATTGGTAACTTTGGCCATCCCCGTTCTACATCCACCCTGTCAGAGAAATTTCTGATGGAATGAGTCCCACTCTTGACTTCTTTCTAAACTTTACCTACTCATTAAACAGGCTTGCTTTACCAATAACAAATACTTAGAGCAGGTTACATCATAAATTGTCATTGCTTATCATCTCTCTTATGCAATTAAACCATGTAAACATGGTGTTGGGTCAGTTAAGAAGCCTGTAACTAAAACATCAAGATTAGCATCCTCACCCTTGCATCTTTGATAAAAGAATTCATATAAATTAAAAGATACAGAATAGCATACCAGCGTGGAACATTCTTCTGCAAGACCAGGTCCAGCTGCTGCATGTAAGCTGGGACTGCTGTGTGCTTCATCCAGGTTCTGTAAAACCAGCCATTTGAAAAAGCATGTTAGAGATACATAACTGATTTGTCTGCTCCTCTTGGTAGTCTCTTTCTTTGCAAAAATAGTTATTTTCATGGCAGTGTTTCCACTTGAAGTACAAACAAATTCCATAAATTTGAAAATTCTCCATTCTAACAAAAGATAGTTTGAAGGCCTTCACAATGTGCTTAAAATGTTTTTGCTACATCGGATATATCATATATGGGTGATTTACACACCAAGATGATGAAGAGTAGCAGAGGGTTAAAAAAAATTCTGAACAACTTGCAAAAATTAAAAATAAACCACCAATAATCACTCTGATTAGTAGTGAGAACAATTGTCATGAATACATCAAGACATGCTCATCAACATAATGAGCGAAAAAGGAAGAAAGAAAGCAGGACAGAATGTAGCTGGAATCAAAAAAAAAAAAAACATAACATACAAAAACTCATACATCTTTGAATAGTTATCCAAAAATACCATTTTAATCATCACAGTGTATTTTGGTCCAGCTGCAAAAAGGCTAAACTTTTATTGAATCATTTTACTTTGCGCCTAAAAGTGGCATGCGGGTATTTCACATGGATGTAAACTTGTAAGCTCACAAATACTAACTTCAAAATGAAGTGTTTCCGAGTAATCAAACAACGCTGAAGTAAATAACACTCACCTCATTGGTGGAATTCACAACAGCATCTACCTCAAGATTCCATGGGTTCCCCCTCCATAGATATATCTTTGAGTTGATTTCATGATCCACAGGAAACCTTGACGCCATCCCACTGCCACTACTTCCCCCCTCAACAGCAGTTGTTAAAGGATCAGGGAAATATGAATTGGAAAATGAAGGATCATCGTTGTCATAACCAAATGACAATCTACTTTCTGCATCACTCCATCGTGGGACTTGGTCCAAAGTCACAACGGAATCTCCGCTATCAGTAGGTGAACCACCACGAGATGTGGTAGCTGTAGGCACGCCCCAGTACATATTTCTGAAATTGCTACACAATCCCTTACCTAGACGTTGCTTTGCTTAAGCCAACACTTCTCAGGTCCAATTCCTTCAGAATCTAAACATTATTAACAGCTCGCTTGAATTTCGTATAAAAAAATTACAGAATTTCCCTGACAAACGAAACCCAAATCAAAATCAAACTTAAAAATCATTATTTACAACTAATTGCCAAAAGAAAAACGGATGACCAAAAAACAATGTCCTTCTTACACAAATAATCATCGATTCCACAACACATCCACAATTTCCTTCCAATCTATCCAATTAAGATCAAAATCCGGTCGTTATCCAAATTAGAAATCAATGAAAAACATATGCAATGACATCATATTCACACGCAAGCGTTTTTTAAATTCAGATACCTACAAAAATAACGAACTCGTAATAAAAGTTTGATTTTTAACTATACCAGCACCTCAATAACATCCAAGCAAAGAAGGGAAGGAACCCTCAACTAGAATAAAACCAAATATGAACTAAACTCAAACAACAGAAAACAGATCATAATTTCCATTTTCTTCACCTCCGGTTTATTTACAGAATCAAACACGAAGAGGAAATTGCGGTGCTTCCAAAACCCTAATTTCGAAATTTCGCTAGAAAAAGAAAAGCAATTGCAGGGTATGAAAGGCAGTTGAGGAAACGGACAAATCAGAGCGCAGAGAAAGTACCTGGAATTTTGATTAATTGGAGAAGAAAAAAAATTAGTTTGTTCAAAAAAATCAGGAATCTCTCTCTATTTTCAGTCCTTTCGGTCACAATTTTAATAATAATAATAATAGTAATAATAATAATAATGCGTAGGTAAGAAAACAAGTATTTCTTATTAATTAATCACAAATATTTCATTCATTTCTCATATTTCATATTAACCGAATTTGTAAATTTTTAATGGTTCAAAAGAATATTTACATTCTTGTATATTTTATCTCATTTTTTAACTCTCAAAATAATATTTATGAATAAATTTTTTTCATTTGAAAAAGAACAAAAATAGAATATAATTATAAACTAAAATTTAAAAATAATCTATGCTTGTCCATTTCAATGTATAAATAAAACATGTTAAACGTAATAAAATCCTTAGTTTCTTACCATCATAAAAATTCTTTAATTAAAATAAATAGATTATTTATTAAAAGGGTATAACATATCTTTAAATGATTTTTTAATTAATTTTGAACATATTATTTATTGTTATTTTAATTTAATTATAGATATAAGATATAATGATTTTGGTAAGTAAATCTCTATTTTTAGTATCAATAAAGAAATTTGGACATTGTTTGAACTGTTTTACTTCATAATTACCCCTGGAATTTTCATTTCAGTCCATTTAAGTCCTTTTTTAAGCTCCTGATGAATGGAAGTCCATTTCACTCGTAAAATTTAAAATATTTTTAGAAATGTAGTATACTTTTTTTGGTTGAAAACAAATCGATACATAACCAATTGAATAATCATTTATTTATGTTACTATTTTCATACGCATAATATAAAATAAATCTGATTTAATATATAAAAGAAAAGTAGCTATTAATTATTAATAAACCCAAAGTGTACGTTCATGAAAAAAGTTGAGGCCAAGAAAGGGGCACTAGTAAAGGAAGAAGAAGAAGAGTAGTGAGACTGAAGCTTCGATCTTTAATTCCAGAATTTTGTTTGAGCACAGCCATGAAATTTTCTCCATCCGCGGCTGACATTCCCTCCGCTGAACAGTCTCCAATTCCCTATTCCGGTCCTCATATTCAGTACTTGTCTTGCTTTCTCTTATGGTTCTTGGAAGTTCATCAATTCCAAATAAACTAAAGTGATCTTATATCATTTAAATAATTTAATATATAATCTATTAAGATGCCAATTTTCAAAATGTTAAGGCAATCATACATCTAATATACTTATTTAAAATAAATTAAATGAATATCAAAATCATAAATTTATGATCATAATCTATATGGTTAAGAAATCATTAAACTCCTTATCAAAAATCATTTAAACAATAAAATCTAAATAAAATTTATTTTTGTTGGGATAAAAGATCAAAATAATATGATTTTCCCGATCTAATGTGAATCTAATTTTATTTTTCAAAATAATGTGATAATTTTTAGAATTTTAAAAACTAAAAATTTTGTAGTGAAATCGGTAGTGTCAGTGTCAATTTCAGTTGCAAAATTTGTAATTGAAATTGACACTAACACTACCGATTTTAGTTTGTCAAATTGATCAAGTCAAAATATTGTATTGAAATCGATATTGACATTGTCGATTTCATTATCAAAAAAATACTACCAACCGTATATATATGGATGGATGGTGGATGGGTTGGAGAAATTGTGAAGATAGAAGAAAATTTTAAGAAAGAAATTAAGGAAGTTTGTGAAGATAGTGAGAAGGTGAGCTTTTTTTGTGTTGTTAGGATTTAGATTTTATTATTGAAAATTATTTTATTTATGAAATTGAATTTATTATTGTCTGTAAATGATTGTAATTTTGATTAAATTTAGTATATGGTGAGTAATTTTGTATTGAAAAATTTATATGAAAAATAATGTATTAGATTTTGATATTATGTGTGATATAATATTTATTAATTTTATGTTTGAATTTGAGTAATTATAATTTGATATGTAATTAAAAGTTTGTTAAGAGTTTAGTTTGAAATTTAATATTGTATTAAATGAAGTTAAAAGTTTTGTTTGATTATGATAATTTTGAAGTATTTTTTTTTATTTTGAAATAATAATGAGTTATGTCGAGATGCATAGTTATGTATGTGAAATTATAATAATTGTTATAATTAGTAATTAATTGAATTGTAAATGTTGTAGATTATTTAAAGTGAGAATATGGAGGACAATTGAAGACATCGAAGAGATTGAATTTTACCACAATTCAATGATAATTATCGTGAAGAATGACATAATAATCATAGATAATATTATGCAGGATTATGATGCGAATGGACATTTCGATTGGAAGAATCAAATTCACTTATTAGAGATTTAAGGTCTCTCGAATCATCAATTATTCGTCATAAATCGTTCGAAATGCCTAGACATAATATATTTGATTATGAAATGGTATTAAATCAAATACATAAGGAAAATAATAGAATGCTTCTACGTAGATGTCGATATTACTTATTGAAATTAGCACGTGATTAAGCTTTGGTTGTCAGAAGGAATCTATCAATTATTGAAGAAAATAATGTATTAAACTATAATATGTATTTTTCAGATAATCTAATGTTTGATGAAGACTAAAAATATAATATGAGAATCTGTTATTTGCATTAATATTGAGTTGTATAACATTGTATTTTAAAAATTGAATTTGATATATTTTTGCTATTATGAATTTAAGTAAATAATTTAGTATAAACATATTGTATTAAATTGTTAAATAATATAATTTTAATATTATTAGTTGTTGTTTATTAAGATATGAAACTTTAGTTATTGAAAATATTTCCAAAGAAAAGAGTGTTGAATATTGTTCAACTTTTGGTTCTTGACATTTTATTAACAAATAAATATATGATTTGAAATAATGCATAATAATTTATATGAAAGACTAATATTATTATTTATTATTATAACTATATAATATAACAAAGCTAAACATTTTCTTCATATGATAATTTAGTATTAGATAGACAATCCAGTTTAATAGACATATAAAGAAAAATTTGAGAGTTTACTGATAATCATGATTTTACCTATATTTTCCCCCTTATTAGAATGTCATTTTAAGCATTATTTTCATGTTTTTCCCTTCAAACATAAGCATATAATATAGTATTTATGCATTATTCACTTCTCATGCATCATACTCATGTATTGCATTTTTAGCTTTGAATCATTCATTTTCTTTATATTTTGCATAATTTTCATAATTATTTCATATAGTTTAGAAATTAGCTCAATTTAGATAGATTTACATGCATTTATTAAGTTTCTAATGTACTATTTTGCATTTGAATCATAGTTCTAGGTTTTAGAAGTTTGTTTTTCAATTCAAGCTTAGAAAATTAAGTTTTAATGACCCTAGCGAGTCATCCACGAGTCGTGTATGACTCGGCCTCTTTTATTTCTTTGATTTTAATTCATGCGAGCCTTACTCAAGTCATGTATGTCATCCACGACTCGTGTACTATTCGGCCCTCTCTCTTTCTATGCGTTTCAACTCCCTCGAGCTCTACACGACTCATGTATGGCATACACGACTAGTATAGAGCATTTTTGGCTTAATTTTCACTCCTTTTTCTAGCCCTAGGATCATAATAATTGAAGGGTTATGATGCATTTAGACTTTAGATAGTTGTGGGGTTCTTTTAGTTATTTAGAATGTGAGGCATTTAGATTGACGAGGGGGGGGGGGGGGGGGAACCATTCACACACATATAGCATTATGAGAGTTTAAGATATAATTAAGGTTTTTGGGGAGGAGAAGGAAAGAAAA
>CANYBF011050503.1:0-64054 GCA_948192965.1 Dalechampia spathulata | reverse complement strand
AGTGGGAAGCGGACCCCATTAGTGTTTAGCAGGCCCCACAACGAGGTGAGCCTATAAACATGCATTCGGGGTGCCATGAGATGTACCTTGCATCAGGCAGTAGTGGAATGTATTCCGTAATTACAAAATACATCGAATCGACTAGTTGGGGAAAGTGGGCCCCCTATGCGCTATTCATAGTGAATAGTGACCTAGGTCCAAAATGCAATATTTTGCATTCCGTGTATCCTACCACGCGTAGGCAGGTGTGAAATGTATTCTGTAAGTACAAAACACATAGAATAGGCTAATAAGGGCAGCGGGCCCCACTAATACGCTTGGTGGGCCCCACAGCTTAGTGGGCCAGGGAGATGGCATTTGCGATGCCAAGCGCTGTGCCTTGCGTAAGGCAGCTGGAAAATGTATTCTGTAAGTAAAGAATACACAAAATAGGTTATTGGGGGCTACGGGCCCCGCTTCTGTTTACTGGGTCCCACCTATGTACTATTCATGATGAATAATACCCGGGGCCAAAAATGCAACGTTTTGCATTTCAAGCAATTTGCCTTATGTATACAACAAGGGAGGATGTTCTGTATGCACAGAACACTCAGAATAGATGGCGGGACCCGCCAGGCGCCATGGTGGGCCCCACCAGTTCTGAAACTTTCTATACATCAGAACACACAGAGGAAGACACAGGGGCCTATCTGTATAATCAGGATCGATACTGGGGACTAAATCCTAGCCAAATCAATAAAGATCCAAAATTATACGATGGTGAAAAGTCAGGGTCAACAACAGTGAATCATACAGTTTAGGATTTGACAAATATATTGAGCATTTTGAGCTAGTTTTGTAAACTTTGAGGATTGAAAAGTTATATGCTAAGCTTAAGAAATGCACCTTTTGTACATATAAATTCGTTTTTCTTGGTTTTTTGTGAGTGCACAAGGCATTGAAGTTGACGAGGAGAAAGCCAATGCTATAAGGGATTAGCCTACACCTAAAACTATGTCTAATATGAGGAGCTTTCATGGTTTGGCTAGTTTTTATAAGTGATTTATATAATATTTCTCTTTAATTGTAGTACCACTTATAGAAATAATAAAGAAGGAAGTTGGGTTTAAATGTAGGGAAGCACAACATGCATTTGACTTCTTAAAAGGGAAGTTAACTTCAACTCCTATCTTATCTTTGCCTAACTTTAAACAGACCTTTGAAATTAAGTGTGATGCTTTTAGTGTAGAAATTAGAGCAGTTTTAATGCAAGAGAGGAAGCTAATTACCTACTTTAATAAGAAGTTAAATGAAGCTCAATTAAATTATTTAACTTATGATAAAGAACTATATGCCTTCGTTCAAGCTATGGCAGTTTAGCAACACTATTTTCTTCTTAAGGAGTTTATCATACACATAAATCATGGTTTCTTAAGCACTTGAAAGGGAAAGATAAGCTGAAAAAATAGCATGGTAAGTGGCTTGAATTTATTGAGCAATTTCCTTATGTAATTCACTACAAATATAGGAAAGATAATGTTATTGTTAATGCATTATCATGGAGGTATGCTTTAATTTCTGCTCTTAGTTCAAAGTTACTTGGGTTTGAGCATGTTAAAAACTTGTATGTTCATGATATTAATTTTGGTAATATGTATACGACATGTGAACATGAAGCATTTAATAAATTCTATAGACATGATGAGTTTCTATTTAAGGGTGGTAAGTTATGTGTGCTTAAATGCTCTATGTATGATTTCCTATTAGAGTATCATTATGGGGGATTGATAGGATACTTTAGGGTACATAAGACTTATGATATGCTAAATGAACACTTTTATTGGTCTTATATGCGTAGGGATGTAGAGAAAGTATGTAATGCTTCTGTTGCATGTAGGTAAGCTAAATCTAAGTTTATACCTCATGGTTTGTATTTACCTTTACCTGTACTTAGTTCACCTTAAACTAATATATTTATGGATTTTATGCTTGGATTACCTAGAACTAGGCAAGGTAGAGATAAAATATTTATAGTGGTTGATAGGTTTAACAAAATGGCTTATTTTATTACTTGTTATAAATATGATGATGCCACTCATATTGCTGACCTATGCTTTAAGGAAGTTGTGCATTTTCATGGTGTACCACACATTATTGTTTTTAATAGAGATGCAAAATTCATTTCATACTTTTGACATATTTTGTGAGGTAAGCTTGGAACAAAGTTACTTTATTCAATAACTTATCATCTATAAGCAGATGGACAAACTGAAGTAGTGAATAGGACTTTAAGAACATTGTTATATGCCATAGTGGGTAAGAACTTAAAGATATGGGAAGATTATTTATCTTTCATTGGATTTGCTTATAATCAAAGTATTCATTCTTCTACAAGTTATTCACTATTTGAACTTATTTATGATTTTAACCCACTAACTATTTTAGATTTATCTTTTTTTTCCTTTACATGATCTTTCTAGCTTAAATGGTAGTAAGAAGGTAGAATTGGTGAAGTCTTTGCATGAGAAGTCTTAAGCTAATATTGAAAAAAAGAATAAAAAACATGTTGATAGGGCAAACAAGGGTTAGAGATAAGTGGTGTTTGAACCTGAAGATTGGCTTTGGGTACATTTTTGAAAGGAAAATGTTTTCAAGATAATGACAAACCAAGTTAGATGCATATGGGAATGGTCCATTCCAAGTATTAGAAAGCATACATGATAATGCATACAAGATAGACTTACTTGGTGAGTATGGTGTTTTTGCTACTTTCAATATTAATGATTTATCTCCTTTTGATATGGATGTAGATTTGAGGGTAAATCTTTTTAAGGATGGGGGAATGATACTGTTCTACCACCAAATACACATGGAGTTCAAGAGAGCACAAAGAGCAAGAATGGAGAACCATTGGCTCTTCCAAGTGGTCTAATTAAAAAGGTGCATGTAAACAAGTATAACATAACCATGAACTCATTCATTTAAGAATAAATCAAGAGTAGGCTTTCCACAAGTGTTATTTAGAACTCAAAGGAACGCATATGGCCATTACTATGCTTAAGGCATAAATTGATGAGAATAAAGCCTAAACCATATGAGTTGGGTTCTATGTTAAAAGCCTTATCTTTAATTTAACCCATTAATATGAGGTTTAAAGGGGTGTAGCATGTTAGGTCATAAATTAGGTCCATTTTCTTTAGTTTAGAGTCCAATAAGAAATATTAATTAGACCAAGTCCTAGTCTAATTAGTTTGCATGAGTTTTCAAGTTTTTTATTAGTTTTTTTTTTAAATTTTCCAACTCATATTAGGTTTAGGTTTAGGTTTCCAAGTCTTTCTTGGATTAAGATTAGTAAGTAGTATAAATATATCCTTAAGCAACTTTTTAAAGGATAAAAAATTAATATAATTTTATTATTCTCTTCATGAAATTTACATGTTTTAAGATTAGAGTGAAAGTTCAAATTTTCTTTCTTTTAATTTTACTAGGAATTAATGTAATCTTATCAATCTAATTATGACATTTCTCTTATTCCATAACCTTATTATTGTGTTTCAATGTTATCTTGTATGGGGATTCAATAGGGCGAGAGTTTAGGTTTCCATTGGAGCTATATCTTATTGTACATGTGGGTTTATGATCTTCTTATCATTGGATTATGCATCAACCCTTCATGCTACAAAAACAAACACACGACAATCATTCATTTCTCTTATTCTTCTCATTACTTGCTAGTCTTCAATATTATTTAATGCTTACTACTTCCTACTTTCAAGTAGATGAGCTCATTTTATTCCTAGGAGGATATGTAATCGGTGAAATATCCTTTTAGGGCAGTGATTATTCTCACAACTTAAGCTACTATCCTTTAACTTTGAATCCATTATTTTACAGTAGTCCTAACTTAAAGAAACACATATGTATAAGTCTTTCCTTCATATAAAATTGATTTAACTCTAACTCTAACTCTCTAGAGAGTTTCAATAAAATTTTTACTGTAGAAATGTTCATGTTTAGTAAAAGGTTCATAAGTAACTTGTCAATTACAAGCATATAATTTTGGCATGTTAGATAATGGAAGATGTTCAAAGTTGAAAAAAAGTAACATCTAGGTGTGTTAGTATAAGCATTTATTGTTCATGATCCAAATCTTAATATGACATAAATTATAGAGAAGCACAAGAATGCAACACATACATGCATTTTGACAAGAAATCATGTACACCAATTTAACCTTTAATGATTACAGAATAATATTGGTTAAAAATCCAAAAAATCAATTAACCAAACCATTTTAATGGTTAACTGATACATGATTAATGATTATGAATGAATTAGGTTTAGGTTTGATATTTTAAAAAATTGAAACTGATAAATTGATTTCTTTTAATGTTTATGAACTCATTAACTAGTCCATGGACAACTCTATAAGATATGAGAATAATACTATCCTATCCAAAGTCATAGTTATGCTTGATCTAAAGTAGTAAATAATATCAAAATTCAAACTCAAGAATCAATTGTTCATAATAAATAAATTATGTATGTTGCATATTAGTATTGATTATTTGATCTATTATTTATATTATTTTTATAATCATTTTTAATATTTTTAATTCTAATAAAATATTATTATTATATATCATTTAAAATTTATGCAACATGTCATTTTAATCTTCATAAAATTTGATTGTAACACATAATTCTATTTTTATTATTATACATGTTATTTAAAATTATATTGTAAAACATAAGTTTAGTTATCATAAAATTATATTATTATACATATCACTTTCATAATAGGATTTTTATCTCTTTAGAATTTTATTGTTATATATATAATTTAAAATTCTATTTTAAAATAAACAAATCATGAAATTTTAATTGATATAGTCATATATTCAAATTTAATTAATTAATAATCCTAAAATTTTAATTGTAATGTATTATATCATTGATTTTTTATTATTTATTTATACTAATTTTAAGATTTTAAAATTACTTCAAAATAAATTGTAAAATGCTATAATATTAATAATATTTTGATAAAAAATAAATTTTTATCAACTCAGATTAATAAAAAAACTTAGATATTGGCTACCAAATTAATAAGAATAGGTACTACACTTTATCTTAGCCAAAAGCTCAATAAAGGTATACTTCATCAATTTACTTTACTTAACTTTTCTAATGTAAGTTTGAAAAAGCTAAGTCAGATGTTAACAATGTGAGATATTTTTATAACTTGAAAACCTCATATTTTTAAAAACTATTATAAATAATATTTTTCTTTATATAATTTTGTTAAGTGTGAAAAAGCTAAATCAGATGTTAACGTATGAGGTATTTTTGCAACTTGAAAATCTCATATTTTTGATAATGATTATAAATAACATTTTCCTTTATACAATTTTATTATAAAAACATCCTTAATAATTTAAAAATAAAAATGAACAAATTAAATTTTAATTCATATAATCATATATTTAATTTTAATCAATTAATAGTCTTAAAATTTCAATGTTGATATTATAGTATTTATTTATATTAATTTAAACACTAAAGGTGCTTAAAGATAAATTGTAAAATGCAATAATTTTAATATTATCATTTTTTGATAAAAAGATAAATTTTTATCAATTAAAATTAATAAAAGACTTATATGTTAACATGTATTACACTTTCTTTTAATCAAAAGCCTAAGAAATGTATGTTTCATCAATTTACTTTGCTTTACTTTTATAATGTAAGTTTAAAAAGGTAGTCAAACATTAAAAATATAGAAATACCTTGAAATGTTATTATTTTACAATTAAGTCAACATTATGTAAATGCATACATGATAAAGTCATAAGTCATGCATCATATATTATTAACATAATATTATGGAGTAATAAGGAAGGTGCAATTATATATATATATATATAACACAGAGATAGAGAACACAGAGATATACTGGGAAAATAAATTATTAAAAATGTAACCAATGTAGATTATGCCCAATCAGAAATAGAGATTGATATGATAATAAAGAAATAATGAAATTAAAGAGAATGATGAAATATTAGAGAATAGAGGAGTGCAATTTATATTTACATTCATTATTATATAGCATTTCATTACTATTTTTATCAATGCACAAAGCTATAATATGGCTGACTCATAGAAATGACGTGGTTTAAGGAGTTATTTATAAAGAATTATTCTAACATTATATAATATGGCTGACTTATAGAAATGATGTGGTTTAAAAATTTATTTATAAAGAATTATTCTAACACTATTTTACTAGTGATTGTATAATTTATTAGCTATGATATTATTATGATATATATATTGCTATGATTTTTTATTAATTATTTTATTAATTAGTTACATTTATTATAAAAAGGAAATATAATTTTATTCATAGTACAATTATTATTAGACACCACTAAGTTTTATATTTAACATTTATCATTTGATGGATATAGGTCAGGGTAGTTCAAAAGGGTGTTCGGATCAATGAAACACAAGTGCAGTCAGAACACTCAGAGTTTTGTATGATTCTTGGAAACACATTTTGGTAGTATTATATATTCATAGCAAATGTTATTATTATGTAACTATTATTGTACAGTTTATGGGTAGTAAAATACTTGGTACTTGTATAGCAATAAAGATACTATATTATGTAGATATTTTTATATAGATATTTTATACAAATAGGTGACTATATTATGCCATACATAATAAGTTCATAGTTATAAATACATACCAAATATATTTCGTCTAAGTAAAAAAAATTATAGATTCTTTATAGAATGATTAATGGATTCCTAATTATATGATTTTAATTAATCATTCTATAGGAGCATATTTTCATATGTCAGGTGTGACATAAAACCCCCTCAAATATCAAAAAATCACAAGCACCATATAAGCTGAAAAACCAAAAAATCAATATTTTCAACGAAGGATGGCATAAAAACTATGGCTTTGATACCACTGTTGATTAAAAATATGATTAATAGTAGTGGAAAAATTTTATAAATTTCATTAAAAAAGGTTTTCAAGGATCTTTGTAATTGATATTCATTGAAAAGTAGAGAAGACATGGCATAAAGTGAAGTAACTCTTACATGTCAGCCAATCTCCTTCATCTTGTTTATCAGAAAATTTGCAGTAAACTTTCTTAATCCCTAAAGTAGAGGATCTCTAAACTATCCATACAAGTTAGAGAACTAGATTAGTAATCAAATTACAAAATCATTTCAGAGACTAGTAGAAATGAAAATAAGAAAGGAAGGAGAATAGATGTTATGTTATTTTTAGATCCTTGAATGTTCTTCCTTGAATTTAAATTTTCCCTTCTTGGTATGCTTTAAATTTTTTCTTTCCTTTACTATAAAAGAACATGAGGAAGAAGAGAGTAGGTAGATAGATTAGTTTCTAAAATCTAAAAATATATTTTAATTAACCTAATAGGGCTTAGGTGGCATGAAAGCTAATTGAATAACTTATATGTCATGATACATAAGCTAACTTAATCCAATAAGCATATGATATATCTAACCCATCCTAAAACCCTAATTAGGCAAGTGATAATCACATGATCATCCTTCTTTAATCAAATCATGCATGTACAAGTCATATGACACATGCACATGCACAATCACGTGCATGGCATGTGCACTGCACATGCAAACTTATATCATGCATATATGGAGTTCTACTTGTCAGAATTGCATGATCTTGGTATAAAATTGAAGCTTCTTTCATATTCTATCTAATAAACATGAAAAATCTAATTTATCTCATAAGCTTGAAATAATATCTCATATTGAATCAATGTTCATTCTCTATTTCTAATTCCTTAACTTTTGTATGTGACCTTTTGGATTCTTGTCATGTTGGCAACATATTGTAACATTATTAATTCTCAAACATATCATGCCTACCCAAACATCAAAAAGTCATTAATTTGACTACAACCCTTCCATATTAGATATTGTTGCAATAAAGTCCTTTAACCATCCACTATCTCGTTTAGGTTGGAGTATGAATTAATGTCAACTTAATGCATAATCAAGCATGTAATATCATGATCTAAACTTGATGTTTCATGTACCATAATCTTTATTCCCAAAATGCCCTTATGAAACTCATTCACCTTCAAGCATTCTACTCTGACTAGAGATTCTTGAATTAAAGATTACTATATGCATCATAGAGATAAGACGCCTACATATAATGTGGGGTGGTGAATCCTTTATTGATATAGAAATATCTTTAATTACTTCATACTATACCCAACCTCCCAACTATGAATAGCTCCACTGGAGGAATAAAGCATAGGAGTCAAAGTATGATAATCCATAGTTAATATAACCTTGATATCTTAAGTTTAAGGATACTTGCAATATTATTATGAGTGAAATTTATATTTCACAAACATAGATTAATAATCCATATGAAATCTCATTGATAAGGCCTTCAATGAACCAATATTATATTGTTCATCTACATGTATACTTTTGACAACTCATGTCATAATGAATGAGAATCACCCCTTAATAGAAGTATAACATGTGTTGATCTATCTGCATTAATAATGTCCAATCTTATTAATACTATAATTAGGTTAATTTAGATACTGAACATTTACATACAATAAGAATCTCATATCATAAACTTTTTATGAATTTCTCTTACATTATTCTAATATCTTAGACTTCATTATTTAGTTTAATACTCTAAGTGAAACACGTATATAAAATACTGCACTAAAATAATGAATAATGTCTCTTATTGATTTAATATTCAATTACATAAAACATGATGTTCTAAAGCATACATTAATATTTCCTTCCTCGATATGTACCAAAGTTGTAGGCCATCAACTATTTTTATATGGAGAGTACCTTAATGCCAGATAAAGTTAATTGCTAGCCTTTACAAAGCCAAATACTTCAACTTCTCATGCACCAATCATTAGTAAAACTTCAAGCTCGAATAATGATGCTTCATGTTTAGCTATATTGTTAGTGATTGGAAAGCTTAATCTCTTTAAGAGCATAATTAATTCACCTTTAGGAGTAATCAATACAACTTGGATTCTTGCACCTCTCTTATTGATTACACCATCAAAATGAAATTACCATTTTTGAGTATCACTTACCCTTAAGTGCTAATTGAGGAGGTCAAATTTAAAAGTTTTTAAATCATCTATTAGCCTAGATGCTAAGAATTTGATAACCGCTCTATCTTTAATGACTTTCTTAGCTATGTACTGCACATCAAATTTAAATAACAGGATCAACCACTTAGAGAGCTTCCCTACTAGTAATTTATAAGATTGACCTTGGAGATCACTTATACTTGGTATGATTGGAAATAAAATTTGAGCTTCTTCATTACCCAAACCAGAGCCATGCATAGTTTTTCAATCATATTATACTTGCATTCTATTTGTAATAGCTTCTCAAATAGCATGCTCAACTCCAAATTCATCTTTTTAAGCCATCATTATCCCTTGTAAACTCTTCCTTTGGGACTAAATAAAACAATAATGGCTTCCTTGGCTGAGGCAGCTATAGAATTGGCACATCAGAGAGATAATTCTTCATCCTTTTGAATGCAAACTAGTAGTTCTCATCCTAAACTAAAGGTTAGTTCTTCATGAAAAGCTTGAAGATGGGCTTAAATATGGCAATGACTTTGGAGATAAATCTACTAATATACTAGAGATGCCCTAGAAAACCCCTGACTTTGATCTCAGTTTTGAGAATAGGCATCTCTTGGATCAACTTAGCTTTATAAATCCACTTCAATAACTCTTTAACTAACCACAAGACTTGGTAGCTTATTGGATGTCACCTTGAATAAGCACTTCTTTAGATTCAGTGTGAGTCCATACTTCTTAACCAATGTGAGAAATTTATCAAGAGCAATAATATACCTTTCCCTAGTGTTTGATTTCACTATTATGTCATCTATATATACTTTGACCTCCTTATAGATCAAATCATGCAACAAAGTTGTTGTGACCCTCTAATAGGTTACACCTATTTTCTTTCAACTAAATGACATGATCTTGTCATAGTAGGTCCCTTATTTCATGATGAAAGTTATTTTCATCTTATCAATGATGGTCATGAGAATCTAATTATAGCTTGAAAAGCCATATGCAAATGAGTACATAATACTATGGCTACACTATCAACTAATACATTAATGTGAGATAAAGGCAAGTCATCCTTCGAACATACCTTATTCAAATTTTGGTAGTTTACACACACCTTGACCTTGTTGTCTTCCTTGGGTATTGAAAATATGTTGGCCACTATGAATAGTTAACCATATTAAGGAACTTGGCATTTAAATGCTTATAAATATGTTACTTAACCTTCTAAGCCCATTTTAGTTAGAGCTAATGTAGCTTCTATTTGATTAGATTAAACCCATGCTTGATTGAAATTCTATGGTTCGTAATAGTTCTATTGACCCCCAACATGTCTTCATGGCTTAGAGCAAAAGCTTTTATATGTTATATTAATACTTTGATTATTTTTTTCACTCATCAAGAGTTGAGTCTAATGCAATTTAAATAAGATATGGTATGTAATGTATGCAAATGTTAATAGATTTAATACATGATACATTAATGTTAAACATGCTCATATAATGCTCATGCTCTTACATAATGCCATCAGAATACACATTATAAACATAAGTGAAACTATTTTCATTGCATTATATTTAGAAAGGATCACATCATCATTAAAAAAGAACATAAATTGGGACATCAGTGTCCTCATACAAAAGTTCATCAAAAGTGCTCTTGATAAGGCTAATAATATCTTGGTAGACATTCTCAAGTATGAGATCCTCAATGTCCAGGCTGTGTAGTTTGTTTTCTAGTGTGATGATTGTAATAGGCTTTAGGTCGATATGGCCAGTAGTGAGATTAACAACATCTCTAAAAATTTGAAAATCATCATCAAAATTAATAAGAGAAGCAATAATAACAATCTTTTTCTTCGGTTCTATCAAGGTTGACATATCATAGACATCCTTAAAGATGGAAAATTATTGATCATAGTAATCATCTAAGTATGGTAACTTATGGGCATGATCATAGTGGGTCTCACCTTGAATAAACATGACCACCTTACACTCTTTTGACTTGTCTGAAGTGAAGGGATCAAACCCAATGCAATATCTCTCCTCTCACATGGTAGTGAGGATGTTGAACTTCATTGGACCTTGCTAAAAATGGCCCAATCTTTTACTAGGAATAAAGTTCATCCTAAACATCATCTTCTCTACAATAGGGTTTGATTGGTACAAGCATCTCTTCAGTTCCTAGATAGCAGCAATCTAGAAATAAGTCATAAATGGGATATCCTTTCTGATGTAAGCTAAGGTAACCTTATTATCAAGAGTAATGGTCACCACTCCCTCCTCATGTAGGAACTTGATCTTTTAATGAAAGATGGATAACACACCTTCCAATGGATAAAACCATGGTCATATCAATAATAAGATAAAAGACATTATGATTTCTAGAATAGTAAACTCCACAACTGACTCAACCAGCTTGACTATCATAGTTATGATGAAAGTGATGATAACCTCTCTCTTCAATTCATCATAAGCTCTTGATGGCTTCAATTCAAAAGTCTAAGTTCTAAACTTCAGAAGCACCATAAGAGGATAGACGTTGATGCTAGCACTATCATCTACCATCACATAAGGGATGGAGAAGTTTATGATATGCACCCTGATAAAAGAATGTCTTATTGTAATGCATACCCTTAACCAGTGAGGACATCTTATAGTACCAAGTCCTTTTTACTGCTTCTTGGACTTAGGTGTTGGCTTGCCTACCTTAGGAGTCTTGATTAACTTACCCTTCTTTGACTTTTGAACCCCAGTTGATTTAGACTTCTTGGATTTCTGACTAGCTACAAACTCATCTTTTGAACTATTATATTAGATGTCAATGACACCAATATCAAACCCACCATTGAACTAGAAGCTTATAGTAAGTCATCTGGCAACCTCTTGAGATCTTGAATGACCCGCTTGAGTGAGCGAGTCATTAGTGTTATAACCATGATATTGGTGGAAATGATAGTAGGTTTTTATATCTACTATAGCTAGGGGTGGTGTTTAGAAGTTTGACTTTAGTGGTTTGATGAGTTTAACTTTTAAGAGATGCTTAAAGACCTTTAAAAGTAGCATCCTTATAATTGAGAATCTACAAGGTTAGTTAGTGTTTTGGAGTATTGACCTAGGTGACTGTAAGGCATTTTTATAGAGTGATTTATGTTATGTTTATGTGTAAGTGGTGGTTTTAGGTTTGATGAAGGAAGGTCCCTTCTTCAACCCCTCTATCTGCTTAATCTTCTAATCTATTAAGTAGATATCCTTAAAGGTATGGAAGGTTTGATATTTTAGCTTATCTTGGTATAGTGGCAATAATCCTATAATGAGTTTGTTAATCATATCAAATTTTGATAAGTGCATGAAAGACTTATTATGATTCTGCTTCACCATCTTGAGATCTAGTGGTATAAGATCAAACTTAGATTTAAACATGTATTGCTTATAGAATATAACACATTGAGGCTTTCATTTAACTGTGGTTGCCTTATTGAGACTATAATACTTAGCTAACATTGGTCCCTTTGATGAGATAAAGAACATTTAGATTATCTGCTCATCTGACAAGTCAATGGTGCTTATCATCATAGTGTAAGTCTTTGGATTATTCTTTAAATCCCCAATCCCATTGTATTCAGAAACATCCAAGAGCTTGAACTTAGCGAGTAAGGCTTTAATGGCTTTAAAAGAAAACTTATCAAAGTTAATATCAAATCCCATACCTTTAATCTTCATGATAGATTGCAATTGTTCTATCTTCTAGTCTAATGAAAAAGTCTAAAATTTGTAGACATCATGCATATGGAGTAGAGTGTCATCATCTATCTCCATATCTTATAAATTGATCACTTTTCCCTTATCCTTAATTAGAGTTAGTGGGGTGATGAAGTCCTAGGGTTAATAGCCTCCTTGATCTATTATTGGAGGATAACTCTAAGATCAATAGTTAATAGCTTCTCCATAGATTAGTTGATAATGTCTTGCATAACAACAAGTGAAGTCTCATCTAAGGTGGTGTGAGCTTTCCAAAAAGGAGATGTAGTAGATTGAGGGTTTATCATTTTTTGCACATAATAGACAAAGTTATCATGGATGCATGATTATGTATTTGTTTTTTTTTGATACATATGATGTGGCATGTAAGATGTATGCATGACCTATGCTAGGAAACATCCAATGTTATGGCTGTAAAAGGAATTGATTAGTAAAAATTACATGAGTATGCATGTATGGGCGAGGCTTTTATTGTAACCTAAAATGAGGATTGCAACAAATGACATTAGGGGCCTACTTGGAATGAAAAAGTAGTCTTTCTAAGTGGCTCCCTCAAGGAATGATACAAACTTACATGAGATTACAAGATGGAGTTGCTACCATATGGTTTTGGATTTTAATGCAATCGACCTATAGTATGAGTGGTAGTTAAACCTTTTAGAGATTAGTTCAGGTGGTGAAGATTTATTCATTTAGAGTTTTAATTTCAATTTCAAATTTACCATTTTAGGTCATGCTTTCATAAGAATGCACTTACCATTCATCATGTTAACATGGACATAAGTGATAAATGTAATGGTTTCTAATTATAACCTTAACTTTCCATGAAATGCCATGTGTATCCTAGGTTACCATTTTACATACCATTGCTTCTAACTTTAGTTTAACTTATATTTACACATTTTAAACTATACTTTATCATACAATAACATATTAAACATGCCAATACATCACCTTATACCCATAAATTCCATCATATAACTTAATTCAAGGCATTTGACAAAAGCATACCAAATTCGCATCTTTAGTGCACATTTACTACTTTAATCATATTTTCACTTTATTTTTATTTCTTTCTCTATAAATTCAATATCATATGGAATTCCTATCACACTCACATTCAGAGCATCCTTATGTGCTTGCATTTTATGTATGTGTTAAAGTGAATGAATGATTAATGCATGAAATGCTTTAATGTGTAATGATCTAAGGATGCTTAATATGAGATGTAGGCCATTGAATGTTATAAATATGGAATAAATTCCATATGATATGGAAATTATAGAGAGGGAAATGATAAGGAAGTGAAAAGATGTTTAAGGTGATGAAAATGAGCTTAAAATGTCTTATGAAGTGCATTTAGTATGTTTATATGAAATGCCTTTAATAATGTTCTATGATGGAATTTATACATGAAATATGATGTTTTAGCATGTTAGATATGTTATTGTATGACAAGGTACATGTTAGAGTGGTTAAATGGAAGTTTAAAAGAAGTTAGAATTAATTAAAAGTTAAGTACTAATTAAGGACATAAATCTCATTTCATAAAAAGGGAAGGGTATTTATGGACACTAAAAATATGTATGCATGTGCCTATATCATATGCATGTATGATATGTATGACTATGTTGACCATGACATGGAATCATGTAGAAATTAATTAAATAAAGGAATTAAAATTCAATTTTATTAAGTAAGCTAACTATATATTGCTATATGTCACTTTCCTATTCACTCCTTCTTTGAAATTATTAAAATAAATAAATAAAAATGGAATTAAAAGAGGAGGAAGTCTGATTTTTCACTCCATGAACCAAAAACATTTTGACTTCTACATTCTCTCCTTTTCCTCTCATTCTTACTTAAAGAAAATCATAGTTTCAAGATAATTTTTCATGTATATTTCATTTTTCATGTTATTTTAAGCTAGTTCCCATCCTATGCATACTTCTTTGTTCTTAATCCTAGCTTTTATTGATGTATAAAGCACTTGTATGATTCAACCAGGATGAGGAATTTGAAGAAAATGAATGAAAAATGATGGATTTAATGAGAAACATGCATACACATGCTAAACATGCAATTTTGGTACAACCGGATATGTATGTTGATATTAGTTATGTATTTTATAAAAACCCTAATTTGTATGTATATGATTCTTAAGTTGCTATTCTATGTGTGTATGATGTGTTTGAAGTGATTAAATGTTGTTAAGAACATGAATTGGTGAAGGGAAGTGGAAGAAGTGAAGTGATTGTGAATGGTTATGTTTGCTGCCTTATTTTGGAAGATTGGCTTCCTTATTGTTTAAGGGCAAAACATGTGTTGTGGCTTTGAGTTCTATTGATGGTATGTTTAAATAATGTTTTGGGATGTTGATTATGTGATTTAAATGAAAATAGGAATGATTTTTGACATGAATATATGCATGTAATGTGGAATGGAATGAAGAAAAAGGGTAAGAAGTTTACCTGCTGCCCAAAAATGACTATTTTGGTTTTAGCTTCTATAAATTGGTAGAAATGTGTAATTCATGTAAATTCATAGAAATAAGATGGAGTCTGGTGTTAGAATGAAGAAAATAGGGTTTGGTTTCATGGGATATGAAATTGTGTTATAAAATGCAAAATTAGATTTGGTTTCAGATAGAATTTTTAACCTTGCAGTAAATTCACTTTTAAAGGCCTTAATGTTATCCAAAAAGTTTATGTAATATATTAAATTAAATCTAATTGAGTATAGTTTCCAATAGTATAAAGTATGATTAATTCCAATTTCATTTAATCCATCAATAGTAGGATGCCATACATAGGGGTACATAACTGGCAACATAAAATGTTGGTTTTAGCAAGTACATTTTGAATACCATAATTTCCTATGTTTTAGTACCTTGTTTACATGGATTATTACTTTGATTTATGTATTAGAGGATGACCTAAATGTGAGTGATATTTATGATTCATGATTTATCCTATAAGGCTACTAAAAGGCATGAACAAGTATGGTGAGAACAAGTAGGAAACCTTAAGGAAAAATGACTAAATGAATAGTAAAACATACCAAATGAACAGTGACATGGCTTGTAAGTTTTGGCCACTTAAAGAATGCATACTCCAAGCTTCCAATCTTCAAGCTAGACCCTTTAGACCTTATTACTCATTCTTACGCACATGTAAACACATTTAAAGGCATAAAAGGATTTTATGTTTGAATTATGTTGATTTATGATCTATGTATGCCAAAATCATTAAATTATATGATTTACATGTTACCATACCTAAGTATGATTACTATAGGTATTTGTAGATGAATACATGAATGAGTTAAGGTGTAAATAAGACTAATGACTTGTAATGATATCAAAGGGGTGACTAATGATACTTAAATGCACTTTATGCATGCATTAATGACTATAAACCTATAATTGGTTGAAATGTTTGTATGATCACTATATGTGAAGTGTGGTATAATATAAGATGAATATATGCTTATATGTTCCTAATGAATCAAAGTGAATTTATGGCTACATGTTATGAATGAATGTGAATGTTTAAAGGTAATAAGTATACGAATTTTATGAATGGCTTTATTAAATGAACTTAAAATGGGAAATGCTACAGGTATAGCTACAAAGACTCATATTTCTCCTTGAGCTCAAGATAAGGGTAAAGTTAATTCAGGTTTGTGTTTTTCACTTCATGACCTCATTTAAGGTCTTGAAATGACTTCTTTATGTTTAAATGCTTATAGTATCAATGTAATGAGTTTATAGGACCAATGTTACCATATGATCAACATTGCACATGATCATTCAAGCATCATTTATATATCATGTCATGAATCATACAAGCATAAAAGCATACTCATGATATATCATAAAGAGGTTATACAGTGGAAAAGGAAAGGAAAGAGATGTTTACGGGGCTATATGCTATGAAAATGTACTAGGTCATAGAGATGATGGATTCCTTTAGGGAATTATATAGTTTTATTCTTTTATGGAACCATAGAGCAATGATGGGTTCATTGAACCATACAATAATGACATGTTCCTACAGGAACCAGTACCAATACATACAGGACTTAGTACAGATTGTGCACAATCATGAAATGTCTAACATGGTTGCATTCTTACAATTGTTATAGAAAAATAAGAGGGAGGATGTAAAGCATGATTACATTCTCATAGACATACATTGTCATGTACAATGCATGGAAGTACAGATATGGATAATGATATTTGTACCACTATTATGCTATTATAGAGATGTATACATAATGATGATGTTATATATAGTATTGTTACAAGAAAGCTTATAGTGATTCCTATACAGTATTTACTTCTATCTTTACACCGTATATGACTTTTTATAGATAAAGTACAATGCTAGATGTTACAATTTGATACAGTTATGATGATCAATAGATGTTTATTTTAAAATGATTTTATTATGATTCTTTTGATATGTGATCATATCATTTACATGTTTTTAAAACACCATTGACTTTTATACTCAGCATTTATTATTTGATGAACACATGATCGAGACCTTCTGGTGATCATTTGGTTTAGTTCATCTATAATCGATAGGGAGTCTGATTTTATAGAATCTCATTCTTAGAGTAGTGTTGGATGAATTTAATGTACTCAAAGATGTTTTTACATCATATAGCTAATTGTATTAATCATCATGGCAATAGTACATTAATTATGAACCTCTGATGTATATGTTCAATATACTACTATATTTTGTTAAATTAAACATATAGATGACATATGATGGATGATTGTATTATCAGGTATGATTGATCAGTGTTGTATGCACATGTTATGCATGCACACTATTATGAAATGATAGTATATATGCTAACATATAGCAAAGGAACTCAAGTACTTTCACAATGATAAATTTACAGATGTTATATTGTAAAAACTTTTTATGCATTGCTTGTAGAATAATTGATAACTTCCTTACTTAGGGAGTTATTAATTATTCGATGAGAACATCTTACACTGATGTATAGGTATGATAATTCCTTTATCTATGAGGAATTTTGTTTCATATTCATCATGTCAAAACATTCATGCACTAATTAATTATTCATTATAACGTATCCATAAAATACATACACACAGGGATGCTATATGTGTATGGATGTGACAAGCAAGAAGTTGGGACTTGTGTCTTAGAATACCTAATAAGTCAATGAAATAATTAATTAAAAAAACATATAAAGTTATAGCTGATGTCAACTATATAGAATTGTTTCTAATGAATGATGCAAGATTGGCAAAGCTGGTTGATTTCACTTAATGAAGTGAGACAATTATATATAGTGAAGGGGTTAGAAGGACATTAAGCCACCATTAGATCGTATTCCACTATAAGTAACAGCATTTGAAATTGACGTAGTAATGCTTAAATTAAACGATATGAAATCTATATGTAATGTACTTAGAAACTTATGAATTTGATATCACTATATATATATATATATATATATATATATATGTTTCTAGCTTATAAACTTGCATGTATTGATATTTAACATATGAGATTGAATTCAAAATGATGTAAATATAGAAATAAATTAACTAATTTATTAGCATGAAAAGCAAATGCAAGGTTAAAGTTAGTTGAGCGAAGTAGCATATAATGATCAAATCATTGTTCACGCCAGATGAATATGAAATTATTAAAGATATAGTTGATGTAATTAATTATAATGCCTAAGTTAAATAGGGTAGGTAATTTTGCTAGAATTATAAGTGAATTTATATATATTAATCTATTATGGTTGATGTTATAAAGCCAATAACAGGATTTAATTTGTTAAACAATCTAACTCTAAATAAAAGCATACATGTGTTACATATGTATATGTAAATAGCTGATAAATATTGTGAAACTCAGGTACATGTGAGGGAAATAAAGAAATTAATACTCTTAATTCATGTATGAACAAAGACAAAGCAAAAACAAGTTTTTGCCCATTACTAAAAGGTATAAATAATATTCCCAAGCATGTTATACCAGTTATGATGATAATGGTTCGACACATATTATACATTTATTACATTTTAGAAATGTAAATAGAATCAGTTATATTTATGTTTATTAATCAATATTTACAAATAAGAGTATCATATAAATCGTATTATTTTATCAGAATACAAGGTGTAATGGTGAATTGCTGTATGCAATAAAATTGTTAAATTTTATTAGTAAGATTAATTTCAATTGTGTATGTGTATTATCATAACTAGCTCTTAAAAATATAGTTAACAGGTAGCAAATGGCCTGTTAAAGATAATTATTTTATAATTACATTTAAATATATTAGGCTATGAACAACTAATGTGTATTTAGTTGATAAGTGCACGTAGAGGAATGTCTATTGAAATAATGATTATTAATTTGTTTGAAGCTACTTCTAACTTATATATATATATATGCGAATTCAAAAGTTAATGATGAATAGCATGGATTACTTTGTGCTTAATAATAGTTATGTTATAAGTGGAATTGCTGGTAAAATAAAAAGCTTGACTAGTCAAGCTTTAAAATGTAAAATAATATGCATATTTAATTATTATTCATTAATAATGGTTATCTGGTATATGGATATTCTGGATGATCATAGATTCACGGCTATGCAATTATTATTGATTCAAACTTTGTAACATAAAGTGTTACAAATATTTGATTATTTTACATTGATGTTGGATATGCAATGTATTGACGTGTTTTGAGATGTTATTTTTACAGCTGTGCCATCTTTATATAAATGCACATACATTAAAATTATACATCATAAAATATCAGCATGACATTTTTGAAGAATAAAGGAGGCGTCGTTATTATATATATATATATATATATATAAGGTAATACAAGGAGGTACTAGTATATCTATATATGAAATGATATAGAAACAGAGAATTACAGAGGTACTGGGAAAAGAATCATTGAAAGTAGGCCTAGTATAGACTATACACAATCAAAGATAAAGATTGTTGTAATCATAAAAAATTGACAAATTTACAGAAAAAGGTGAATTTATGAAGGAATGATGAAATGATAGAGAATAAAGGAATACATTATACACATGCATTCATTATCATTTACCATATCATTTTTATGTGAAGAGAGGAACGCAGCTTTTAAATCTGCATCCGTTGATGCCAAGCGAGATTCGCTATTATTGATTGATAGGGTAAAATTATAACTGATTTATGAGAAAACTGATGAGTATATAAAATTGATAGTAGAAATCTATTATTTATTATTCATTATTATAATAATTCAATATTGGTGGATGGTTTTATTACTATTATTGCATTAATTAATAAAAAAAATTTTTGATTAACCTACAGAGAAGTTGAGTTGTTTATAGAGATAGCTACCAAAAATTATTATTTATCATCATTAGAATGATCGAATATTATTGAGATGATTTTATTTATTGCTATATTTAAAATGGTTAATTATTATGGATTTACTCATTAATAAGTAAAAGTTTATAGCTGACATCATATTTATGGTTACATATCAATGTGTGATGTTAAATTTATATATACGCCAACAGAGCATGTTGGATTGCTACAATCATATAGATCGACATCAATTACTTGAATTAAAATTATTTACTTACACCTATGAATGTGGCATAGATAAAATGTGTTATGGCATTATTTTAAAAACACGAATTACTATAAATGCTAAAATATTGTTAAGTCAAGATTATGACTAGTTGACATTCTTTTATTTTAATATATTAGTGCAAGATACGATTTTGATGTAGGTATTTAATATATGTACATGTTGATGTGAATTTATATGGAATGATGTAACAATTATTAAAGGTAGATTGGAAGAGATGAAATGTATCACATTTCTAGAATACACTCTAATAGCTTAGAGTCAAGAATAATATTCATTATTTCTTTAAGAATGTGTATTTTCTTTTAAGATAACTATTTATTGACACATTTCAGGCACCAGTGAGTATTGTACTCAATGTTTATCATTTGATGAATGTAGGTTAAGACAGTTAGGAAAGTTCCTTAGATCAGTGAAGCATCATCTAATACACGGAGATACCATAATTTTATATGATTCACAATCTCTATCTTAATATTTTGTAATCTTATTCTTAACTTTAGCATGTTTCATAATATCACCATGAGTGATTATATATATATATCTACATATATGCGATTTTTTTTAAAAAAAAAATCCTTTGTAGAGCGATTAATGAATTCCTAGTCAAATGGTTTGTCATACCGGATTAGTGAAACATGCTCCCATAGAGTGATTAACCCTATTTTTAGGTATTCACTAATCACTCTAAAAAGGATCTATCAAATTTTTTTGATGGGGTATATCCAATCTATATTCATAACTATATGCTTATGACTTATGGCTTTAAAATCACCTACCGTATAAAACATTCACATAATACTTATGGCATATCATCAATTATTTCCTGTATACAAACATCATACATATGATTTAGATAAGCCATATGTGAGATAATTTTAATATCTCAACTAATTCACAAGCCCATACTATTTTACTACCTTTAAAATGTACAATGATTATTGCATAACATAAAATTTGCTAGGAATACGATTTAACGTGGTTCTATGGGTCATGCAAGACCCAAAATAACTTTACTATATCGGTGCCTCAATGATTCAGACATCTCTCTAAATTACTTTGACATACATTCATCAAACGATAAATGCTGAATATAAAATTCAATGGTATCTAATAATAAGAATATTGTGATTAAAATTTAATTACCTCATTATAACATAAAAATGGTTAATAATTAAACAAAATAAGGAAATCCATAATAATTAATCATAATAAATATAACCATAAATAAAAATCATTTTATTATTATTTGATAACTCTAATGATAATAAACGTTGATTTCTAGCAGCTATCTCTATAAATAACTCAGCCTTCCTGTAGATCAATCAAACATCTTTCTGGTAATAAAAATAATGGTAATAATAAAACCATCCTACCAACAATCCTAATAAGCATTTCAAATATCTCAATAACAAAGTCATCATTGTATAACCATATCACATGAGAATCATATTAACTTTGGTTGAACTCCATATGGTTATTATCTATATATCTCAAAATATGACACTTCTACGTTGAATGTAACAATAATAGTGATTATGTGTGGCATTCTCTCTCTACCTCTATCATTTCTATTCACGAGATAGCAATTATATAATGTACGTGCCAATGATTGCAAATGCATTCCATTCCAATTTACTCTATCATCTTATCTCAATAGGATAACAATGATATGTTATATGAATTATTGAATGCAAATGCTTTGCATTTTCTTTTCTATTTTATTTCACTATATTTATATACATATAAATCCATGTGACTCATTGAGGAAGGACTTAAACTCAACATACTTCATAATTAATAATTTACCACATGGCTCACTAAGGAGTGAATCGAACTCAACCTACCTTAGGAAAAATTGTATCATTATATTATACACAGTTGGTAGGGAACCGAATTCAACCTACCATTGAGAAGGGAACCAAACTCAACCTACCTTGTAAATCTCACCAATTATCAATTTATATAAATATACTACCATCTCCCTTATATCTCTTCATATCATGTAATGGATGTAATGCATGATTTATATTATAATGCTTTTATGAAAATGTCGATGAAATACTATCCTTTTCATCATCAATGGCATGTCCAGAATAATAATAAACTTTTGAACAAATAGGTATACTATCACAAGTGGTTACTATTTAATTTACACCAATCAATCCAATTAAAGGATCAGGTAGTTCATTGAGCACAAATATAGTATATGCCTTTCATTGTTAATCCATGATATATGTATATATATAAGTTGTCAATAATCTCATATATACAAGTAAATAATCATCATTCCAATAGAAAATCTTAGCCTATACAAGCATATCAATTGACAAGCTTATCAGGTATTCATAAATTGTTATACTTAAAGTTTACTAACTTGTGGAGCAGTCTTTATTTCCTATATAGAAACATCAAAATAATTAATAACCAACTATAGAAACATTAATTAATATTTTTGCTACTATATCTTTGCCTTTGATAGGCTATTTATTGACCTGTCAATCTTATTTAAAGAATCAATAATATATAAGTACAATCAATTAATACATTTTAACCACCATTCACTTGTAATATAATCGTGATTCATCATCAATTATGTATATGTGAATGGATAATATTACCTTCACTCAATTATATCATTTCACATTTACATATTAAATCAACATGCTTCATAGGCATTTATAGCTTTTCATGATAACGAGTAACTAACATGTTGAACAAATTCTCATTTCTAAATAAAGTTATGAAATAATTAATGTATAGTAAATAAACCATTAAGTAAAAGTATTATAATAATATATTCATCTTTAGGTGAGCTTTCCATTTAGTCAATAATTTTTTCTTTTGTTTATAGAATTAGCATTAAATGGGCATAAACCTATTTTTGTCTTGCCTTTGTCTGTTTGTGAATTAGGGGTGGTGATTTCTCTATTCTCCTTGCCTGTTACATAAACTTCTGAATATTTAAACAAATACTTTACATACTTATATTACTTGTTCTTCTAAGCGTATGTAATATATTTATACTAATTATTTAATATCATATTCATCAACATATACATATAGCAAATATGCGTACATGCTTTCATTTTATTTCATATTGTATAGCCAAGGTAATAGTCTTTCATGCCTTCTGGCTGAGCTTTATAGTCTCATAAAATTTCAATCATATGGTATAATAATATAGTCAAATTTCTGGAATTTTGAACCTCGACAAGTTTGTAGTCCAACTCGAGGTACTAAATTCTAGCATGTTATGAAAATGAAAAATATGAAAGGGTATCTAGTATATATATACATTTAGGCATTTATGAGTCTTTTACCACTCATGCATCAAACCATTCTATACTACACTTATAAAAGTACCATTTTATGTGAACAAAGCACATAACTCATTCATTAAGGCTGCTCAGTTTAGAGTTATCGTAATCTAACAAATAAGTGCTAAAAGTGTACATTTGCATTATGTCACTTAGTGAGCATGGCATCCTATATGCTCTTGCATCGAATGTCATAATCTCAACATCAAACTAATTTTAGGTATGTGCTCACCTATCCTATTCTTACACTCATAACATATAGTAAGCATAAATCTTCTCCCTTCTCATATGTATACACACTTCAATCTTATACTAGTAACCATACGTATACTTTTAAATACTTAATTTAAGTCTTAGACACATTAGAATTATTGTCAAAACCAACAATAGTTTCTTACTATAAAACATCTAGATGTTCTCTTGTAAATTCACAAGTTATAACATTCTATTGACTAATGCATTCAGCCATGTATAATGATTAATAAGAGAATGCATTACCAACTCTCGTACAATATTCTTCCTATAAGAAACCATGAATTTATCTACCAATTTGTTTTAATTATATAAATATAATGCAAAGACATGGTTTAACAGTGATTGTTTTATCATAAAAAAAACAACCTCTAGCAATTCTACTTGATAGTAATAAACTCATATTATTCTTCCATAAGCCATTTCACACAAATCTTGCTAACTATACCCATAAGGAATACTGTTATTACTGACGTGAATTTGACACTTTAAATTGGCTAATTATTTAAATCATTTTAGCATGTTTACAATAATAAAAGTGGTTGTCAAATTAGGTGGTCCAACCATTACTTTGCACTTTAATAATTATTAATCTACAGACTAGTATAGTTATTAACACCATAACTTTTGGATTGGTGTACAAGCATGCATAAAATAGCTAGATATTTCCAACTTAAAAGGTTAATACTTTAATTAAAGTTAAGCTGCCCAAGTCTTATCAAATGGTGTAGAACTTAGTAAGTGATGCAATTTAATTAAGTAGGGATTAAATATGTTTAATTTAGTCTAATTCCATTTCCATAATGAGGGAGCTGGTGATTTGGAAATTACATGGATTAGCATGCACCAAATTAAGTCATGCTTTAACTTTGTGGTCCACTCCAAAGTAGGGATGATATGTTCTGTATCACTTGATTTCATAACCAGCCACTTAATATATATCCTATACATGTTCAATATATCTCAACACACACATGAAAATGGTAATTTATATATAAAGCATAAATATAATCATAACTCACTCTACAGATATGTTATCCGACCATCATTACTCTTTCACCATATTTATATTTACAGGAAAGAAACATCCACTAGCCAGCCTTCCATGTATATATTTACACACTAGCAGCCTAATTTACCAACACATACCTTTATCCACGATCATATAAAATTTAAATAAAATCTCTAAATTAATCTCTTTTCTTCTTTCCTCTTTTTTTCAAAAAAAAATCATGTGTTTTAATTCTTACATATAAGTAATATATACATACACACTTAGGTTTTGTCCACTTTTATTTATTCAACAATTTTACCCTCTCAAATCAATATTGTTATAACTAGCTTTTAAATATAATAATTATTCTTCAATAATTGTGTATAACATCTACATTTTCTATAAATTTATATTTCAATTTGTTATGTTCTAAATCAATATTGGAAATTCAATAACTTATATTCTACTATCTGTTGGTTTGCTATGTTATTAAGCAGCGGAAGAAATTTAAAATTTTTATTTAAAACAGCAAACCAAGAATGGATCTTTGCATCAAAACACAAGAAAACTTAGTTAGAGATTAAATATGATATAAGAATAGTAACTCTTACTTTTAAATGCAGTTCTCCTTCGTTCTTGACCTCTATGCCGTTTATGGTTGTAGGAAACCAAAAACCACCAAAATAGGTAGCCTCCAATAGTATCCACATGTAAATGAAGGAATCCAAGCAAGCAACGATTGCTTCTATCTCCTTTCCTGTGAATTAGCAAAGAAAAGAAGAAAACTTATGGTATTTTCTTCTTCCTCACAATTGATCTTGTGAAGGCCGAATTCTTTCTTTCCCCAAAAGGAGGTGTGTTCAGCCAAAGGAAGAAAATAGAGTGGCTTAACTTAATTTTGAGTCAAAATAATATATTTATACTCCAAAATTAGGTTAAGCTGAAACCCTTTTAGCTTAAGTCAGGCCTGGGCCCATCTGTGACTAATATGGCATGTGATTGTCACTTGCCTTGTCATAGCCCAAATCAACAGCCCAACTTGAACTTTATGAACTTCTAAATATTAAAAATTAAGTCCATAAAGTCTTAGATTAATTTCCATAAGTATTTTTACAACTTTTCCCAAAAGTACAAAATTACCCTTTTAGCTTGTTTCCTTATTTGTAAGTGTGTGACCTTTTGGGTTCCTAATATGTTGGCAACATGTTAAATCTCATATTTAGCATGTAAATCATGAGTGTTATCTAGTTATACATCATGATTACCTAAATGTTAGGAGGTCAACCATTGGTTTGACTTCAACCCTTCTATATTAGACACCGCTGCAATAAACTCTTTTCAT
Source organism: Dalechampia spathulata (assembly GCA_948192965.1). Lineage (NCBI taxonomy): Eukaryota > Viridiplantae > Streptophyta > Magnoliopsida > Malpighiales > Euphorbiaceae > Dalechampia > Dalechampia spathulata. The sequence goes on along the minus strand of CANYBF011050503.1, from coordinate 37,576 downwards.
AATCACTATCTCTTTTAGGTTTAAGTATGGATTAATGTCAACTCAATGTCTGACTAATCATGTTAAGTCATACCCTAAAATAGATTTCTCATGTCATATAATCTTTATTCCCAAAATGCCCCTGTAAATCATATTCGCCCCGGGCATCCTACTCTGACCAGAGATTCATGAATAAAGACTACTTCATGAATCTTTAAGATAACCCCTACTATTAATATAGGGTGGTGAATTCTCTATTGATATTCAAATACCTTCAACTATGTTACACCATACCCAGCGTCCAAACTATGAACGCCTCCTAAGGAGGAATAAAGTGTAGGAGTCAAAGTACAGTAATCCATAGTTAAGATAACCTTGATATCTCAAGTCTTAGGGTACTTGCACTACTGATATGAGTGAGATATAATTTCACAGACATAGATCAATTATCCATATGAAATCTCACTGGCAAGGTCTCCAATGAACTAGTACTATACCACTCATCCATATATTCACTTTAGACATCTTATGTCATGATGAATGAGAATCATCCCTAAATAGGAAGTGTAACATGTGCTGATCTTCCCATATTAATAATGTCCATTCTTATTATTATCATGATCAGGGATATTTAGATATTGAACATTTGCATACAATAATAATCTCATTCCATAAACTCTTTTTGGATTCCTTTGCACTGTTCCAATATCATGGACTTCAATATATAGTTTAATACTCCAAGTAAAACAAGTTCATGTACAATATTGTACTATATAATGAATAATGCCTTTATTAATGAAATGTATAGTTCAAATACACATGATTCTCTAGAGCATACACTAACAATAGACATCACAAAAAATGGTGAACTATGGATCAAAGAAGCCATCTGAATTAGGCAACTCGGAGGGATGCTCGTACTGTGTCTTTCCTTGGATGAAGATGACTGTCTTGCATTCCTCTGGCTTGTTTGAAGTGTAGAGATCAAACCTAATGTAGTATCTCTCTTCCCACATGGTTGTAGGGATGTTGAACTCTACCGGACCCTATTGGTACCAGCCTAAACTCTTGCCAGGCATAAAGTTCATCATTTGCATCATTCTTTCCACAATGGGACTCAGTTGGTATGAGTAGGATTCAGGTTTTTCGATGGTAGCAATTTGAAAACCAGTCATGAGAGGGACATCTTCCCTGATGCAGGCTAGAGCGACCTCATCATCAGTAGCAATAATAACCACACCTTCGTTATGTGGGAACTTAATCTTCTGGTGCAAGGTGGATGGCACACCTCCTAGGGGATGGAACCACGGTCGGCCCAACACCAAAGAAAATGACACTGATATATTAAGAACCATAAACTCCATCATTGATTCGATTAGCCTGATAGTGACAGTGGCAGTGAAGGTACCAGTAACCTCCCGTTTGGACTCATCATATGCCTTGATGATAATCTTGCATGGCTTTAAGTCTCAAAGTTGAACCCCAAGCTTGGGTAGCACCTTGAGCGGGTAGACATCGATACCTGAATCACCATCTACCATGACATAGCAAGTGCAGAAGTTCATAATATTCACCCTGATGAAGAGTGCTTTATTGTGGCAGATATCCTTGACCGGTAGATCCATATTAGAGAAAGTGATCATGCTTGATGGTAATTCTTGGTTTACCAGCTGACTCTTCATGCTGAAGGTAGAAGCGGATAGAGAGTGCTTTGACGATGGCCCATCAATGTTGCTGGGAGGATAGCACCAAGTCCCAAATACTAATGTTAGCTTGGGTCTTCTTTAGCTGCTTGATGATAATATTATCAGGCTGAGCAAATTGATCAGCTGGTTGTGGAGCTGGAACATTACTTGGACCAGCCTCATTCCTAATAGGTCTAGCCTTGGTCGGCTTTTTAAGAGCTTTTAGCCTCTTCCCAAGATCGGGAGGAGTAAATACCTTACCGTTGCGAGTCATGTTATGGACTCAAGAGGACATCTTGTTAGCACCTAACCCTTTCTGCTGTTTGGTCGATTTTGGTGCTGGCTTAGCTACCTTGGGGGTCTTGTCTAACTTACCCTTCTTCAAAGCCTGATCTTGTGATAATCTAGACTTAGTGGAATCCTAAGTAATTGTAGACTCATCCTCCAAACTGTCGTACCATATATCAATGGCACCAATGTCGAACCCACCACCGGGTCAGAAGTATTTTAGCAACCTTCTCACTACCAAGGGGAGAAAAGGAGTTAAGAACCAAGGATTCCGGCAACCCTAATTAGAGCATGTAGGTACGGTTGGCTTTATGGTAGTTAGGCAATGGGTTTATCTTGGTTGGTGGTTTGGATTTCTCATCATCTTTGATCTTACCAGAGTCAATGAGGTTTTAAATGACTAGTCTAAGGGAGTGACATTCATCAATGTTATGACTGTGTTGCTGGTGATAGTGGCAGTAAGTTTTGGTGTCCACCGAGCCTGGGGGTGGTGTTTTGAATTTTGGCTCAAGTGGTTTGCTGAGTTTGGCTTTGAGGAGACCCCCAAAAACCTTGGAAAGTGGCATTCCAAGATTTGAGAACTTTTGGGATAGGGTAGTGTTTTGGAGTATGGGATTTGGTGTTTGCAAGGCATTGACATAGTGAGGTTTTTGCTATGTTTGGGTGTAAGTGGAGGTTTTGGGTTTTATGAAGGAAGGCTCCTTTTTCTTACCCTCGGTTTATTCTATCCGTTGGTCAACAGAGTAGATGTCCTCAAAGGTGTAGAATGTCTGATACTTCAGCTTATCCTGGTAAAGTGGCAGTGACCCCATAATAAGCTTGTTGATCATGTCAGATTCAGATGGCTTTTGTCTGACTAGTGCAGCTTTGTCCATCCACCTGCTAAAGTAATCCATGAAGAATTCATTGGTTTTCTGCTTAACCATTTCCAAATCCATCAGAGTTATATCAAATTGGGATTTGAACCCGTACTGTTTACACTCGACCATGGTTGCCTTATTTAGACTATGATACCAGGCTAGCACTGGTCCCTCTAGTGAGATGAAGAAGAGTCAAACTATTTGATCATCCGACAGGTCTGTAGTGCTCATCATCATGGTGTAAGTCTTCAAATGGTTCTTTGGGTCCCCAACTCCGCTGTACTTGGGAACATCAAGGATCTTGAACTTGGCAGGCAGCCCATTGATAGCTCAAATGGAGAACTCATCAAAGTCCAAATTAAACCCCATGCATTTGGTCTTCATGATAGATTGCAGCTGTTCTATCTTCTGCTCCAAAATAGTGGTCTCAGATTTTTGAACATCATGCATATGGAGTGAGACATCATCATCAGTCTCCACATCATACAGTTTGATGTCTTTCCCCTTTTCCTTGATAGGAGCTGGTGGGGTGATGAAGTCACCAGGACTAAGAGCCTCTTGGATCTGCTATTGCAGGAGGGTCTTGAAGTCATCATTCAGGAGCTTAACTACAAATTAGTTAATGAGCTTCTGAATCGCAGCAAGTGTGGCTTTATCTAGTGTCGCGGCAAGAGGGTCAAATGATGATGTGACATTTCTGGCATTCTAAGAGTCTGACATGGTCTGTACATGACAGAAAGAGTTAGCATGAATGCATGAGTATGCACATGCGGTTGTATGTAGTGCACGTGATATGACACTTAGGATGTATGTGTGACCTATGCTAGGAAACATCCAATGTTATAGCTGTGTAACAAAGCAGGTTAGCATGTGTATATGTGGTATGTACATGATGCATCATGTAGAATGTATGTATGGCCTATGCTAGGAAACATATAGTGTTATGGCTGTAAAAGAAAATCTGTTAGAAGATTGCATGAGTATGCATGTATGCGTGTTGGGATACTAGCCCGGAGTTTCATTGGGAACTCGAGGCACGATTCTCTCAATAAGGCAAGCAAAGGTTTGATCATTGCCCAATCATATGAGGGATTACGACTAAAATCTGACAGCATTTTGACCTAGTCGTATTGCTATGATAAGTGAATGCCGATGGAATTATAATGAGGTTATGCAACCATACGGAATCATGAAATGATTCCGACTCTTAGCAGGGTAATATGAGCATGATCATATTGTTATGATAAGAGTATGCCCATTGAATAAGCATGAGGTATGCAACCATACAGAATCATGAAAAGATTCCGACTCTTAGTAGAGCAATACGTGCATGTTCATATTATTATGATAAGAGTATGCCCATGGAATAGGCACGAGGTTATGTAACCATATGGAATCGTGAAAGGATTTTGACTCTTAACAGAGCAATACGATGGAGGAAAATAGGCCAGGTTTATGTAAATCCACTGATATGATAGGGCAAAGATCCATATAGTATGCAATAAGGGTCCTAGGTTGGAATGTTGCTAGGCTTACTACATGGGCTTTTAGTCCGATTTTGAGAACAGGCTAAGGTCCCCTGCTACATTGTCCACAACTTATCCAACCAAATGGAATCATCGATATAGAATTATACCTCGCATCTATCCATCAAGAATCATTGACGATTATTAGTACAATGCAGCGAGTGGTAAAGGTAGCTTCACTTTCTCGAGGATTTGAATGGAGTCCAAGGTACTCACTCACCCACAATCACTGGCTTGACACGGGAGGTTACATGATATATGCAGACATGGATTGGTGTTGCGATGCATACAATTAATCCAACTATGATGGGAAAATTGATATGGAAACTCTTAAATGCCACCACTCTTTCACCGTGATGTCCCCAATGGAGTCACCACTGTGAGCACTGGTTTTTGCCAACCACCCAAAGCGAGGCTTGCGAAGCTCATGGACCGAGGACCGCACTTGGAGTGAAAGCACAATCTTCCCAATAGGCTACCTTGAGGAATGATATGGACTCAAAAGAGTTGCAAGGGAGTCACCACCGGATGGTTCCAGATTGGTCCAACCGACCCATAGCATGAGTGCTAGTTAAACCCTTCAGAGATTAGGTTTGAGTGGTGGAGGTCTATTTCTATGAGTTCCCAAAATTGATTTTACCATTATAGTTGGAGTTAATTATCCAAAGCAAGCAAGCATACGAGCATATATGTAAGCACACAGCATGACATACGATTTGGCATTGCATGGTTGCACGTAGAATGGCATATAATGCTATATGGAATTTGGATGACATGGCATATGCATGACATGTAGCATAATGACATATTAAAATGACATGGCATATGCATGACATGACATAACAATTCATGGCATAGTAAAATGATATGGCATATGCATGACATGGCATAGTGAAGCATGGGTGAATTGGCATTTGACATGACATGTGCTGTGGCATGCAACATGGCACATGACATGGCATATATAGCATGGCATAATGGCATATGATATGATGAATTAGCATGCTAGCATGTGATATGGCATGGCATAATGGCATGGCATGGCATATTGGCAGATAGGTGTATATGTGTGGTGCACATAATGGTATATGTGGCATACATAGGTCCTAAAACAAAAGGAAAATGAAGGTTTTTGACAAAAATGTGAAATCGAGCTCGGATCTAGGCAGATCAAAGCTAGAAATCACTTATTTTAAGTACCTAACAACATGAGTAAACAAGAAAAATGCATGATTGAAGCTAATCACAAGAAAATCAAGCCAAAATTAGAAGATTTAGGGGAAAATCATAAGAAAAATGAAGAGGAAATGAGATTTCAACTTACCATAATGGGTTTTTCTTGAAGATCTTCACTCCAAGCATGCTTAGGGAGCCTAACTAGAGCCAATTAGTCTCTAAATCCTAAGGAATTTACTTAATTAAGTGTTTAATTAAGTGTGGAATAATTTTGGCAGAGTTTTGGCCATTTTTAGCAAATTTTAGATCAATTTTCACAAACCCTAGCTCTATATTTATAGAGGGAGGTGTGGAGGTCCAGAAAATGTAATTTTCCATGTAGGATTTTGAAATTTTTAGGCTATATGCACCATACATAGTGCTATGTGCACCACACATAGCCTATGTGTGTAGCATGTTATGTTATATGCGCAGCACATATCCTTTTGACCCGTCACGTGGGGCCCATTGAGGCCACATCGGGATGTTTGCCCCATATCCAAGAAACATCATTTTATGTTCTTAGATATTATGTAATATGGCTCACATTAGATTTGGTCCCGAGAAGGCTCACGACCAAACTTCCTTTTTCACTATATGCGTAACGTATAGTGCTATATGCTATGCATATATCATTTTGCCCCTATGCGTTTTGCCTCGTATGGGCAAAACGGGATGTGCACCATATGTCAAATAAGCGTCATTTGACATTTTAAGATGTTATACTATGGGCCCTATCAAACATCTTATTTTGCTACATGCGTAGCATATAGTGCTATATGCTATGCATATAGCATTTTGCCCTTATGCGTTTTGTCTCGCATGGGTGAAACAGGATGCACACCATATGTCAAATAAGCATCATTTGACATTCTAAGACATTGTGCTATAAGAAGCACCCCGGATTTGGCCTGAAAAGTGGGCCCCACCAAATGTCTTTTTTTACCATAAAGTGTTATGCGTTAAGTTCATTCTGTTTATGCATTCTGCCTTGTACGGGTAAAATGCAACATGTTGCACATGTCAAATAAGCGTTATTTGACATTGTAAGATGTTATACTATGTAGAGTACATCAGGTTTGGCTTGAAAGGTGGGCCCCACTAAATATCTTTTTCCATTAAGTGCTGCATGCATAGTGCTATGCGCTTAGTGTGTTCTGTTTATGCTTTTTACCTGGTACAGGCAAAATGTAAGGTATTCTAGATGCCTAGAATATTCAGAGGTGGTTAAAATGCATGTACATAAATTGGGATTAACTTCGGGGATTGATTCCTAGCCAAATCAACGAAACCCAAGATTACGCGTGTAGGTGAAAAGTTAGGGTCAACAATCCTATCAAGACCTATCCTCTCAAGAAGATTAGCTAAATGGACAGTCTTATTACAAGAATTTGAGATTATCTATGTACTTTAAAAGGTAATTAAAGGCCAAGTTCTTGTTGATTTTCTAGTTGATCATTCAATTCCTGATCATTGGGAGTTTTTTGATGATCTTCTCTATGAATAAATTTTCTTTATAGAAATTCCAAAACCTTGGAGGATGTTCTTTGATGGAGCAGCTAAGTGAGAGGGGGCAAGAGCTAGGATTATTTTACTTAGTCCTGAAGGTGAAGTTCTGCCATTTGAATTTACCCTTAAAGAAAAATGCATAAATAACATGGCAAAGTATCAAGCCTTGATCCTTGGATTGGAAAATATAGCTAATATGGAGATCTCAAATATTGAAGTGTTCGAAGATTCAAAGTTGGTTGTCAATCAAATACTCTCATTGTATGAAGTAAAGAAAGCTGATTTGTTGCCTTATTGTAAGTATGATTTAAAGCTACTTAATCAATTTGATAACTTCTCAATCAAACATGTGCTATAAGATGATAATCGATCGATCGATGCTTTACCAACCTTAGCATCAATATTATCATTACCAAAAGGTGCGATTGACATGCCTTGAAGTGTCATACCTATGACCCGGTATGACATGCCTCCCATAGTATAATTACAAATCTCCTCTAATAGAAGACCAATAATTACTCTACAAGGGATGCATAACATAAAACATAAATCATAACATGCATGCATATCATACGCAGCAGATAAACTTTAACTTATAATAACATCATAATCAAGCATGCAATCATCTCAAATTCCATAATTCTTAATACTATAAAAACATGTCATATATTCTGATACTAATAGAAAACATGTCATAGATATATGTAGCGAAAACATGCAATGCATTTGTTAGACCCTAGGTTTTGATGGTTGAATCACATATGAGTCAATTTAAGTTATTTGCAATTTTTCTAAGTGTTTTATAGTTGGTACGAGCGTACCACATTTGGTACAGGCGTACCAAATAGCTATGTTGAATGGTACGGCCATACGGCTGGTCGTACCTAGTGTGTACTGTATTATTGTACCATTGATGGTATGGCCATACGCCAACTCGCAAGAAAATGGTTTATCAGGAAACCTGCTTCGGTATGGGTGTACCAATGGGTGGTACAACCGTACGTAAACTCGCAAGAAAATTGTGTATCAGTAAAATTGTTTTGGTACGGGCATACCAAGTGATGGTACGGCCGTACCATATTTCCCTCTCATTTTGTAATGGATAGTTTTGAATCCGTACAGGCGTACCAAAATAGTACGGCCGTACGTAACTTATAAAACAGACTTATAAGTCTGTTAAACACCTAGTTTTTGAGAAGAACTTTCAATACTTTGATTTCTAACTTTCTAAACCGTGCAGAGCATTTTCCTTTGAGCAATATTCATCTGTTACAAGTAAGTTTGAGCTTGTATTCTTCAATTACTTTCTTTATTATATTCCCATAACCTAGATATTAGGTTTTGTAATTGTGGGATTGGTGTATGATTAATCCATAGGGATTAAATTGTATTTGAGTGATTGTGAGGACAATCTTTGTAAAGGTTAGAGTGTAAGCCTTGAATACATTGGGGTATTGAATTCATTTGGGAATCCATTTTGTAAATTGATTGAGATATTAGTGGAACTCTAAGTTGAGACTTAAGAGAAAGTGGAAGTAGGCAAGAGTTTGACCGAATCACTATAAATTGCGCGTGTTGCCATTTCCATACAGGATTTTCAAATTATATTCAAAAAAGTGAAGAAGTTACAAATAAAAATTCAATAGACTAACACTTTGTACGAATAAAATTAATTTATAATTAATAACAAAATAATGATGAAAATAATATCTTACTAAAGATTTTATAAAGAATATAAAAAAGATTTATATTATATTAATAAACTAACTATTTATTAATTAAAGCTTATTAATAACTATTTTTGCCAATAGTATATATATTATAAATATTTCAAACATTAAATAATAAGGGTTTACTAATAGTTTAATTTAAGTTTAATATTGATTTCATATGAATATAAAAAATGTTCAGTAGAATATTTAGTTGACTTTCCTTTGCTTTAAACACACAAATGAATAACTAAGATATACTATAAATTTAAGATAAATTTTTGTTAATTTTCATTAAATGCTTAGTGATTTGCAATTTTATCATAAAAAAAGACTTAAAAACATTTGCTAAAAGCTTTTTGTGAATTTATAGTTGTAATTCTCAATAAACTACTCTTTATATTAGTAAAGTATAAATAATATATAAAAAATTAGAGAAAATTATAGAAATGATGGATTTTTACTTTGTGTTTTGTAATAATATCAAGTGATTTTTAAAAATTTTACAAAAATAAAGGATTTCCTTGCAAAAATAATAGCCTTCTTTGGTAAAATAAACTCTTTTATGAAGTAAAATAAACTCAAGTAAACTATGTTAAAGTTTTCAAGAGGATATTTTTGTAAAATTTCTTTCACTTTTGACATTTTTTAGAAATATAAAACTATCTTCATAATAATAATAATTTTAAAATAATTATAATTAATATTAGATTTAATAAAAGAAGTGAAAATTTTATCTGAACATAACTATGCATACAAAATAAACATTAAAGTGCACCATTTTGCACTACCAACTGTTTATAAATTAATATTAGATTTAATAAAAGAAACTTTCAAAGAAATCAAAAACTATTATAAAATAAAACATACACCATGCCTGCAAAATAAACATTATACATAAAATAAATATCATATTGGTTTACAAAGGTTTATTAAATATTTATATGAATCATAACATCATAATGACAATTATATGGGATGCCATTTTTTCTATACCTCCTTCAAAATAATGTTAGTTTGATTTTCGATTTAAATTTTTATAATTTTTATTATGCAATTATAACATTACTCCTTTTAATTTATCTTTTGCTATATTATTTTTTTCTTCGATGTTCTAAATTCTATTTTCTTCTTATGGTTTTACAATTTTAATTGGTTATTTATTTATTTACATATTGATTTTACTTTTCATAGAAAATATGTGTAAATTTGTTAGTATATATTTTTTTACTAATATATACTCATAAATAATTATGCATCATATAATATTTTATATGAAATAAATATATTTATATGTGGTATGAACATATTTATTAATATATATCATGATATATATTGATGAATAACATTTTTATATACATATATTTATCAATATGTACAATATATATTTATTTATCAATATATACAATATATATCATATATTCTAGTATGATATGATAAATATTTATTTACAAATATTTACTACGAAATAAAATCAAATAAACATAATAGATACAATCAAAAATGCTGGATGAAAATGAAAAAATATAATTAAATCCTATAAGAAATCATCAAAAGGTTTATTAAACATTTACATGAATCATAAAATCATAATAGTAATTATATGAGATGTCATTTTTTTTATACCTCCTTTAAAATAATGTTAGTTTGACTTTCAATTTAAATTTTTGTAATTTTTATTATGGAATTATAATATTACTCCTTTTAATTTATTTTAAATTATTTTTCTTTTTTATGATATTTTTTCTTCCTTCTACATCTCTTTTTTTTTATCTTCCCTTTCTTCTATGTTCTAATTCTATCTTCTTATGATTTTATAATTTTAATTAATTATTTATTTGTTTACATGTTGATTTTACTTTTCGTAGAAAATTTGTGCAAATAAATATATATAGTATATACTAATATATATTTGTTTACTAATATATACTCAAATAATTATAGATCATATAATATTTTATATAACATAAATATATTTATATGTGGTATAAACATATTTATTAATATATATCATAATATATATTGATGAATAACATTTTTATATACATATATTTATCAATATATTGATAATTTATCAATATGTACAATACATATTTATTTATCAATATATACAATATATCATATATTCTAATATGATATGATATATATTTATTTACAAATATTTACTACGAAATAAAATCAAATAAACATAATAGATACAATCAAGAATACCAGATAAAAATGAAAAAATATAATTAAATCCTATAAGAAATCATCAAAAAATTAATAACTAATTAATTATAAAAATAAAAGAACAAAAGGAAGATAAAAAATAATCATAAAGAAAAAGAAGAAGAAGAAAAATGATAGAAATAAAAGAATAAAAAAGAGGAAGAATAAAAAATTCAAGAGGAATTAGAAATTAGATTTATTTTTAATTTAATGTTTTTTTCAATTATTTTATTAAAAATATTGAAAGCTCAAGTACGTTTAAAATTATTAAAATATATTTTACTAAGAATGACATTTTTTAAAAATAAATTATAATATAATAAAAATTAAAATAACTATTCTTAAAAATGACTTGTGGCTAATTACTCCAAGTCACAATAAACAAAAATAACAAGTCAATTTAATAAAAAGATAAACATATAAAATAAATAAATATATTCAATTTTAAACAATCAAGAATACCAGATAAAAATATCAAAAAAATATAAATCAAGAAAAAGAGTTAAACATGAATATAATCAAAGAAAATCCAAAAATTAATGAGAAGTAAATGTAAAAATAATAAAAAAAAAAGTATGATAAAATGAAAAGAAAGTGTAAGATAAGAGAAATAGGAGAGATGAAGATAAAATATTAAAAATAAAAAAAAAGAAACAAAATTCTCCTATTTATAGATAAAAATAATTATTCATGTAAATGGTAAGAAAATGGGTTTTTAAATTTACAAAATAAATCCCTAAATCTCTTATATTAACTCATCCATAATATTTTCTGAGCTTTTTACAAAATTATAGAAGTACCAAAAATATCAAAAATACGACTAACTTCTGCTTTTTTACAAAAATAAAAAATAGAATAATAATTTTAAAATTATGAATTTTTTTAAACTTTTCATAAAACTATATTATATAATTATAATATATATGTATTATATATTTAAAACATATACTTTAAATATATATCAAGTATTTGAAATTAAAAATCTAAGTTGTAAATTTTTTATATTAATTTATAAAATTTACTTTTGATATTGTAATAATCATTAATCTCAAATATATTTTGATAAGAAAAATATATATTTTATATCAAAAAGATATCAGTTTGAAAGTTTATGATAATATTTGAAATATGTCTTTTGAGTATTTGAAATCAAAAAATTTAAATTATAAATCTTTTAATATTAATTTTAAAATATAATTTTTCTATTTTTAATCATCAAAGAAATTTAAAAATGTTGATAAAAACTTTCAAAAATAGACCAATTAGTAGATCTTATTTTACAAAAATTATTCCTTTTAATAAGAAAACCTATCAAACAAGTTAAAAAATAACAATGATTGAACCCCCGTTTTGAACTTCCAATAAGGAGCAGATATCACTATTCCACAGCATCATTAATCAAAAAATGGTAATTACTATCTATTTTAGGTTAAATCAATTCCCCTAATAACCAGCCATCACAACTATTTTTATAATAAATATCCGAATTTCATTTTAAATATCAACTTTATACTTCCTACAAACAAGAAATAAACCTTAACCTATATTATATTACCACACTATTGTCGGCCCCATCAAAATTACCGTTGCCGTCAATTATCAACGGTCCATCACTATCTTCAACTACCACTTAATTCCAACCCTCATCATCATTAATCACCAATCATATTATTAATCATCATCATTTCAAAATTGAACTAAATATATAAATATATATACAAAACCTACAAAAATTATGCCTTGAAAAAATTATATGATAAAAAATAATAACAAATAATCAAATTAGCGGGCTTAACAGAATTAACCATGAAAACAATAAATAAAATATTAAACACTTAATTGCACATCATGTACAAAATCCAAAAAAAAATAAAACAGAATGAAACACATTAAAAAACTAATATATTACATACATTAAAAATATATATATTGGAGAAGATGTATGTGATGGTAGTGGAAGAAATGAAAGTAAGGGTAGTTAGGGTTTTGAATTGACAAGGTTTATTAATAAAAGGAGAATAAAAAAGGAAATTTAAATTCAAAAATGTCAAATTTAAAGAAATGTCAACAACAGAAGAGGGTATTTCCCTAATTTTCCCAGAAAAATCAACATGACAAATAAAACTACATGAAGTCACTTTGATATAATATTTCATTGCATACCAAATATGGCCCAATAGTCGATACCAGGGTACTAACCTTAAGACGCCATATAACAGCAACATTAAGCAATCTGCAAGGCTGTTCTCATCAAGTACAAACCATCAGGTATAGACAAGGAAAACAAAAATAGCAAACAGCAGAGCTAGAGAAATTAGACATCAGTTCAATTCGGTTCAAAGATACAAATGTATAATCAAACAACCACCATAGAAATATAATCCAATGGTCTGCATTTTCTTCATCCTTCAAATGAGGACCTGTCAACACCCAAGGAAATGTCACAGGTGTACGCTTAATGGGTCGCAGGATAGTTGACTCGAAACTTCGACGTCCAACAAGCTTCAATATATTGACAATAGATCATGAACCGAGCACCAGCTGATATTAAACTCTCATTATAGACTCTGACATCACTTCTCCTCATTCTGTTTGTCTTCATCCTTTTCTTGGGACTACGACATTGACCAACAAAAAAATGAGCTAGCAACAAAATCCTTAATGTATTTCTAAAATATGGAGAGAGGTATGGACATTTTCATATGAAACCACAATTTCGAAATCATCCAGCACAGCACATTTAAAGATGATAAATAAAAAGAATGTTAAGTTTAGAGAGGGGATGTCGATCATTTTAGTTTCTGGTTGGATCAAATACTGGTTACGACTCCTTCCAGGTTCAACTCTTTCAATTTATTGGATTCTAAAATTCAGTCCAGCCAGTTGCCTCGCAAATGCACGTGTTAAAAAAGCATCTGACAATATATCTTTAATTAACAGTGACAATGCTTCACAGCTTATCTCATGGAGATTGAATAATTTCAGATTCCGGCCCTTTTAGTATCATCCCTATTTGTGTTACGGCTTTATTGGGACTGGGTCATATTGGGACGGGGACCCTATATCTTTTCAAGTTCCTTTTTGGGTGTTAGGTCCATGCCTTATCATATGAGCATCACCAACTAAGTCAAACCAGGTCAGGGCCCTTTTGGCGGGTCAGATTAACGGAGTTTTAGGTCCGGGGTCAAGAATTGTCATCTCTAATTAACAACATCGGGACCGAATTACTAGACTATGAATTGGCAGCATTATCATCCACCAGCAAGCTTCGATCTTCAAAAATTCTGCAATATTCATCCCAACTTGAAACTTGATGGACTCACCTCAGACTGGCTTTGCATGGAAGCAAGCAAATCTTTAACTGAAGGATCATTTGGATCTACTCCAGGAAGCTGCAAAAGCAATGGACTTCATCAGTAATCATAAAAATGGAGAAACCAATGCTACCTAGTCTATTTTGTTGGCAGGAAAAAGATGAAAGTAACAACAGCAAATTGAAAAGCCCTACTGAAGCAAGGATCGAAGACACAAAAGACTGATCCACCAAAAGTTTGCTCATGTCTGCCGGGTTTGCTAAATCTTTTGCACTGTCCTGCATAGATAATTGAAGAGCTGCAAGCACCACAGCAGGGACATCGCATGAATGGTTGCAAAAATTGCAAATAATAACAATAGTAATGGTATTCTCTAGAATAAAACAAATGAACAGATGAAATTAAAATCGTTGAATTAGCCAAAGAATAACATCAGCAAACTTCTAAGTGACATGCCACAAAGTCCTGGTCAAAGCAAATCCACCAAAAGAAGTTGCATAGTTTTCTACATTTGTTTTCCAAATGATCTGAAGAAACTAACCCAATAAGATACATAAACCATGTAGTCATGCATCAATAATAAAAGCTGTTCCATGAAGACGAGGTCTTACCTAGTGCCAACTCAGGATCATCTGCAGCTGCCTCTGACATGTCCGTATCTCGCGTTTCATTGCTAGAGGCAGGAGCATCCACTGACATTGCAAGAGCTTGTTGTAGGAGGGTGTTCTCTTCATCCTAAAATTAATAAAACGTCAGTGATTCTGTATATAGATTAATTTATCTCATGCTAAAATTGTGAAAAATAAGAATGCAATAAATGTTAGAAATAGTTCAAAAACTGAAAGGGAGAATTGAGAAGTCTATTTGGAGGAAGTAAAAGTGAATATATCAAGAAAACATGTGAACTCAGCAAGATAGATCAAGGGTTCATAGAACTCAAATTTTCAGCCAAACAGAATAAAAATGTAGAATCAAGCAGCAATATAGGTAAAAAAAATCAATCATCAGCCAAAGATGAATGCAGAAAGATGCACCAGAAACTTGAAAGTGATAAAAATCTTGTTACAAGCACAGTGATACTTACGGTAGAATCATTTCTCTTGTTTTCAACTTCTGAAGCTGTAACACTGGAACTTTCTGTCATGGTCGCATCCTGTGAACTAGATGGCTGTTCCCCTCCTTTTTCTTGCTTATTACCCTCCTCGGCAGCCCTTTTAGCTGCTGCTTCTTGTCTAGCCCTCTCCTCTTCCATGGAAACTCTAAGAGCAAGGGCTAATTCAGGATCAAGACTCGGATCCACACCAAATTCAAAACCAGAAACGCCACCAGCTACAGCTGCTGCTGCTGCAGCAGCAAAGCCACTTCCACTATCCCCATCGCCAGTGAAGATGGGTGTGCTGCCAAAGAGTAAAAGAGATCGGCAAATTGACAAATTCAATCATTTCTCTATTATCAACCACAAATGTAATGAAATCAAATCTTTAAAAGAAACAAAAGGTATGATTCAGATATCAACCTGATAAGCACATCTGAAAGGGCACTCGGGCCAGGAGGAACATGAACAATGTGGCTGGAATCATTATTATTAACAGCAGCAAGAAGGGCTTCCAGCTTCTCTGCCTTGGTATCATCCTCTTCACCAAAATCAACTATATCAAGCACAACACTATTCTTTTTCAACTTTCTTCCAATCATCTCCAGCATCTTCTTTTCATGTTTGATGGGACTGCAAGAACCAATTGAGCTGCTATTAGTTACATTCTACAAAAACAAATTCAGAATAAATGAACAAACACAAACAAGCAAACCTTCCAGCAAAGACAATAATTCTTTGCTGCTGCTTTTTGTTTTGGCGATGCTTCAGAGCCAATTGAGCCACCTGGACCGCTGCAGCCAAATTCATGTCTCCACCTATTTCTAAACCTAATAGGGGGAGGGAATCACAGTTCAGGTATACATACCAACAATATCAAGACAAAATGGGAGGGGAAAAAAGGCATCCTGCCACACAGTTAATTCATATGGAACCAAATTTTGCCATGTATATATACTTTGACTAAAGAATCATAGAATGGGTTTGGGAAGCACTTCACGATTGCCAAGTTACAAAGTCAGCAATGCAAATCACTTTAGTTATTTGACTCTTTTTGAAACAATTGGTTCATTTACTCCCTGGGTCGCACTATTTGGATCATTAATATTTGGGTCAAGCCTATAATCATAAAAATGAGACAACCAACCTTGCTATAGAAATTAAAGGTGCAAGGCAAATAACATGCAAAAGGTTCATGAGCTTAGACTAATATGTATATACATATGTAAATGATGAGGGTCCCTTGTAAATAATAAATGTTTGACACAACCACGTAAAATGGAACTTGATGCTATGAGAATAAATTGGTAGAAAGATCATGCTAATATGAACAACTAAACATGGTATAATTAATGATCTAACATTGCATAAAATTCTTCTAGCATGTTGCAATAGAAGGGTTGCAGGAAAACTAGTGAAAGGGAAAGGTAAATGACAAAGAAATGAGAGAGAGGGCACAAACAGGCTAAAAGAGAATGAGAGGGATTTCAGATGCAAAAGAACTGGGAAGAAATCTAAAGCAAAATGAGATGAGACTTTTCATCTCTTCCCTGTCATTGTTTTAAATTTAATTTAGAATGCATGAGATCGTCATAAGCTAACTTAAAATCCAAAATAGTGCCGGGGATTTATGGTTGAAGCAATGGCACAAGAAGACGGGCTAAAAAAGATTGATAAATAAAAATGTTATGCAGGTGCATGCCTTAAGAATAAGGTGAAACATCATTGACATTGCTCATCAAAAGTGCTCGAAGTGACAAGCTTGCTTCTTATGCCTAAAAATACACCCTTAATGTCTACATTTACAAAATTGAAACCATATAATGCAAAATTTGTCCATAAAATACTGGAATTTTTTTTTACTTTTCCAGTCACAATCACAAGAAGCATGCACCGCAGAACACAGGTACACCAAAATGAGGCCTAACTGCTCCCTTTAAGCAAATCAAAGGGAATTTAAGCAAACCTTGAAACATGTTCTAAGTATACACATCATCTCTCTCTCTCTCTATCTATCTATCCATCTCTCTCTTCCCTAGCTAATTGGCCAACTAACCAACCTCCTCACTGCTTCAGACTTGAGTCATAGAATACAAAAGTTAGTGGGTATTATTCATGTCAAAAGCTAATAAGGAGCAGAAATACATAGAAAACTTATCTCCATGAGGGAAATTCAAGTCTAAATTAGCACACTAATATTTAATATCCTAAGTTATTTGGAAAAAAGAAGACCAAAAACAAACAAAACAACTGTACAGCTCCATCATCATAGAAGCCAATGGTACCTCAACAAGAGAAGGTCTTCAATCACCTGAGGCACCAGGTGATTTTCTAGGCACTTGCATGGCAAAGTGAGGGCTTCTTCTCTATAATTGAATTAAAATACTATAAAGAAAAGAATAGTACACAATGCAATCAAGAGATCAACTTCTTAAATTCTAATTTTTCATGCAAAGACGGAAACTATCAACCATTCTATTTAATTGTATAATGTAAGAATGTAGAAACCAATATTTCAATATACTATATAATAGTTTGTAAAAACTTATAAATTTTTAAGGAATTTGTTTTGGTTAAGAATACTAAATATCATGGTTATCATTAAACCATTTACTTTTTCACTATTCTTTTATCCATATTTAATAACTTTCCTTTTCAATAATATATATCAAATACAACAATTTGATTTGTATTTTTTACTTATTATTTATTTTCTATATAATTAATGATTAATTCTAATGAAATTTTAGGCTTTTATAACCAAGGAATAATGCACAAAGCAACAAATTAAAAAGAAAAAGAAAAAAAAGCTTGATGATAAATATGAATTAAAATTTATTTCATTGTGTCTAATATTACCGTGATTCAAATTCAATAACATAAACTTTATACACACCTACACTACACACATCACATTGGTAACTTTGATATTTCCATTTGGTATCATTTATATAAAAGAAAGGTTAACTAATGCTATTAAGAACACGATGAAAAAGTAAATGCTCGTTAATGATCATCATGGAATTTGATATCTCTCTTAGCAAAATCCATTCCAATTTGATTGTTTTCCCATCGACATTTGTTTAATTTTCTTTCAAGACAAGGATTCGTTTAGTTTCCAAGTAAATTTCATTCTAGTTCCCAATTTTCACCACCTTCCTTTACCTTTTTTCTTTCCCAAATTAGGAGCTTAAGAAGTATAATAGAAATAAAATTAAAATTGAACAGTTTTCAGCAGTAAAGGGATTGACATTGTGAGGATCCTTCAGATAACATTACAAAAGGATTCCAATGCAACACTCTGGCCTAGAGATCCTTGCTTCACCTCGTGTTGCCTAGGTATCTACCAGGTGAATTGCCCTCGCCTTGGGGCTGCCTGCCCAAGTGAGAAGCCTCACAATTGCCTCGCCCAGCACCCAGGTGACTAATGACAAGACTTTTAACAGGCTAGACTTGCAGACAACCGACCTATTGCTACTCTTAACCGTGTGCTGCCCAATCTGTGGCCATGCTACAAAATGGCAGCCAGCAGCCCTCCAATGAAAAGCTCATTGCGCAAGGCTAACAACTTATTTAAACACAATATACTGGCAACAAATCTCATATCATAAACATAATCTTCGTCTAATGAAATTCAAAAATTAGAGGAAAAAATGAGAGAATCGAATTAAAAAAGAGCTACGTTTGATCATTTCTGATAATAAGTACCTTCTCACAAATTAAATGGAAACAAAAACTGAGTCAGCTAATCCAAAAAGGAAAAAGCAAGTGAAAGAAAAACAAACCATGCATGCAAGCTAAAATCTTGCCAAGGTCACTAGTAGGAGTAACCAAAACACGAACACCTTTTCCAGCCATAGTTAAAACTCCCACAGTATTCTCTGGATTTGACTAACCACATGGGAAAAAAAAAAAGATGAATATCAAACATAACCCTATAAATAACAATTCGTTCTAATAGACACCAAAAGAAAATAAAAGAAAAAAGAAAAGATTAAATTTAAAAACCACACCTGAGTTTTAGCCCCGCAAATGAGATTGACAGCGTCGGCTTGAGCATGAAATCTAGAAGGATTATAATCACCATTTCTCATCCATTCTGAATTATCAATACAGATAATCGTCGCCTGTTAATCATCATCAAAATGATCATCAAGAATTCACAAAAGGAATTCACATTAACAAGATAAATTTGATCAAAAGAAGATCAAGAAACCATTAAAAAGGAAGAAATAAAAAAATAAAAACCTAATTTGATTGAAATAAAAACGAAAATGAAGAAGTAATGTTTTTGCCCATTTCTTTTAGGTTTTACCTCTAGCACCATGTTTACGGCGACAGAATCGGGAAGAGAGAAAGCGAAATAAACTTTGATGAGAAAGAAAGAACAGCCAAGTAACAAATCCTAGAAAGAATTCGAATTCAATTGTCTTGCACGAGATGCATGCAATTCCTTTTCAAGTTTGCAAGTAACTGGTTCAGGGTTCTAATAGGGTGTGGTCGACACTGTGGTGCATCTCTATCGTGTTTATTTCGGTCCTAAATCTGAGCAGCTGCCGATTTGGGTTCAATTTGTAAATAGAATTTTTTTGAACTGTATCAATGAGAAATTGGTTTACCTTAGTTCCATTTTTAATCTATTTATTTACTATTCCAGATTTTTAATTTTAAAAATAAATAAAATATTCATTAAAATTTTAGAGGGCCAATTTACATTTTTAGTATAAAAAAAATGAAAATATTACTTTTTTAAAAATTTCCCATTATATTTTTCTCCTTATTGTCACTTTTATTGATCATCAAATGATGTGGCAAACGTATAGATATGAAGAGTTGAGATGACATTTGACATATATGAATGAAGAATTAAGAGGGCATGATATGTGAGCATTAGTCGAATCAATGGCATTCCTGTCATTTATGTTAGATTCTCTTATCATTTTTATTTACATGTGTTATATTTCAAGCCCATGTTCCCTATTCGTTTGAGAGTATACTTGATCGTTTGAGAGTATACTTGATCGCTATTATGATTAGTGATCAACTTTAAAACCCACATATACTCATCTTGCTTTTACTCCTTTTTTCTTTCATCATCTCTTTACTCATTTCATTTTTTCGCTTACTCTCTCCACATGTTAACCGAAGCTCCTTTCCTTCTCACATCCTTCATCTTCTTTTCATCAAAAGGCATATATATTTCAAAAATTATTTTTTTCCTGGTATCTAATGTTAAAATAGGGTTAATATTTCATTATATTTTTAGATCTTCTATTAAAGTGATATTTTTAAATTATTTTGAATTATTATGTTAAATGTGTATTTATTATGAATATATGTGATGCTATTTATTTAGGATGATTATATTTTTTGATAAGTAGCTGTGTTTATATGATGATTAGATGTATATATATTATGTATTTGTTAGATAGTTATTTTGTATTTATTTTGAAATTTTATTGATTATGATTAGAAATTTGTAAATATATTTATTAGATATATTATATGTTATATAAAATGTAATAATTTTTTAAAAAATAAGAATTGAAATATTTGAGATGTGAAATATGTAAAAATAGAAAAATGTCTAAAAATAATATTTGTTAAATAGTAAAAATGTCTTAAAATAACTGTAAAAATAGATTAAAAAAGTCAAATAATTTTCAAAAATTAAATTAAATAAATAATCATACTTATGTTTAATTATTATTAATTTGTGAAAAAAATTAAATTAATAATTTTTGAAAAAATGTAAAATAATAATTTTTGGAAAAAATTAAATTAATAATTTTTGCAAAAATTTAAATTAATAATTTTTGGAAAAAATTAATTTTTATGTTTAATGAAAAAATTAAATTAATAAAAATTGTTACATCTTTTTGGTGCATTCAAATATCATCATTCTCAATTTTATTATTTTAAGAAAGAGAAGGAAAACATATATATAATATTTTATGAAATGGTATTATAAGAATATTATATATTGTTGATGAAGTATATAAGTTATTTGGAATTAGAAAACTTATTTTAGTACATTGATAAGGTAAATAATTTATTTTTGTTAGTATTACTTCATTATTGTGCATGTGAATGAAATATAATATAGATATAAAATTATGATATTATATTTATAATGTAATAAAAACTTGAAATGAAGTTGCATCTAAATTATAGAAATTAAAACATTAAAAATAATTGTTGATATATTGTTAAAAGTAAATATGTTAGAAATATAATGAAATAAATTAGTTAGAAATTAATATTATTACTTGGGATAGAAGTTATTTAACAATTTTGTAATTATAAATAAATATGTTGTCAATTAATAAATTTATATTATTAGTAAGAATGTATGTTATTAAAAAATTACAAGGTCATGCATATTATTAAAAAATATAACTATTAATTATGAAAGTGTTATTATATAGAAAAGTATTTTAGAAATGACATAATAATTGTGAATATAATATTGTATATAAATTGAATAAATTAGATAAATAATAAAAGTATTTTGAACATAAATAGATATAAATTACTTATGAGTTAGTTTGTGAATAAAAATATGTGATATTATAGATATGTATTTATTAAAAAAAAAAGAAGATAGTTCATTAAAATTAATTACTTGATTTATGTATGTTAATAACTTATTGAAAATAAAGTAATTGAATTATCTAATAACATGATAAAGTAAATTTGTTTCAATTGTTTGTGATAATGAGTCTTTATATTGTGTAAGTTACAAGGAGATAGTGAGCAAGGATTGTATACATTTTAAAGTTCAGACACAAAGGATGAATAATATAATATATATAGTTGAGAAATTTATTAATGAAATTAATAATAATAATAATAATAATAATAATAATATCGGTAGAAATCTCATTAAATTGATAGAATTATGAAGAATGTAACATATTTAAATTTGAAAAATGTTTTTTTTATGAAAAATTATAATTAAAATGATATGTTTGAAATAATTAATATATTATCATTACGTTTTTGTAAAAATTAGAAATGTGAATTAAATATATTTATAATTAAAAATGGAGATAAAATTTAGTAAGATTAACTAATAATATGATAGTATATGTGAATGACACTTAGTGTTTGAAATAATAAATAAAAATGAAGTACATTGGTATTATAATGTTAATGATAAATTATAAAAGTTAATGCATTAATGTATGAAATATAAAATTAATCATTAATTAAATATAAATGTAATTAATATGGTAAATTGAAGAGAAAACATGATACAAAATTTAATTAGAGGGATTTAATATATGAATAATTCTTTAGACTTGTATTGCTATTATTGATCCATTTGCAATATATTATATTATGTATTTTATTTGAAATTCTCCATCAATTATATTTATATAATCTAGTTTGTACCCCTATTTCCTTTCTTCCCTCTTCTATTTTCTTATTTATTATGTATGATTATGTTATTTATTATGATGGTTTGTTGGAATGTATATGTATGATAACTGAATGGATGTAAAATGCATGTATAGGAACAATTGATCAAATAATATGGTAAAATTATATATGAGAGTCATAACATTGGTAGGTGATAATTAAAGTATGAGTTTCATATTAGTTTTACCATGTTAAATGATTAATTGTATTACATACATTATAACTTTGCATTTTATCCCCAAATAACCGTATGATTGTAGGTAAGCTAGTACCTTGGCCTCAATTCAACGCCTCGGGAACATGAACTTGCTTTCATCATTCACTGTTGAAGTGTTGCTGATCATTGCTATTCCTTGATTGGATAGACACAAGGTATAGTCCAAGGTGGATAATCGGATTGTAACGGGAGACATTAGCCATGAAATTACTAAACTAAAACCCATGTAGATAACTGTAGAAACTTCCAATATAGGCTTTCCTTACAAAGAAGGATGAATTTACTGGTCAAACTTACAAGTAAATAGTAATTAAAATTAGCATATGTATAATAACTGAAACCCTAAACTGTAAACGATAAACATAAACTCTAAAAAGGTACACTATTAACATATATTTTAAAAATGAATTATAATAGAAATATAATAATCATGATTTGAGAAGCATTGATAAATATAAAATTAGCATAGATAAACTACTGGTAAACCCTAAACCAAAACCTTAAACCATAAACGATATACTATTAACATGTATTTTAAAAATGAATTATGACAGAAATATAATAATCATGATTTAAGAAGCATTAATAAATATAAATTAATATAGATAAACTACCCGTAAACCTTAAACTGAAACCCTAAACTGTAAACGATAAACATAAATTATAAATGATACACTATTAACATGTGTTTTAAAAATGAATTATGATAAAAATATAATAATCATGATTTAAGAAGAATTGATAAGTATAAATTAATATAGATAAACTACTTGTAAACCCTAAACTGAAACCCTAAACCATAAATGATAAACATAAACCCTAAATAGTACACTATTGACATTTATTTTAAAAATAAACTATGACATAAATATAATAATCATGATTTGAGAAGCATTGATAAATATAAAATTAATATAGATAAACTACCCATAAACCTTAAACTAAAACGCTAAACCATAAATGATAAACATAAACCATAAATACTATATTATTAACGTTTAAGTTAAAAATAAAATGTGATACAAATATAATGATCATCATATCAAATGGATTGGTAAATATCACATTAATATACATATGATAATCATCAAGGTTAAATCAAAACCTCAAACCTAACTAGTAAACATAAACCCATAATACTATATTATTAACGTGTAATTTAAAAAAATTTATAATACTTGTAAGTTGATTGTTTAAATTCATCCTTTCTTGTAAGATTTTTCTAATGCATGATGCTATAAATGTGTTATTTCATAAGTCATGTTGTCACATCTGATTGGCAAAATATGCTCCCATAACATGATTAATAAAAATTATGTATTTAGGAATTCACTAATCACTCTACAAGGGATCTATACTTTTTTTTTATATAATTATCAACTTTATTACTTATTCATATAAAATGCCCATAAGTAATTTAAACAAGCCATATAGTTGGATATGCAGTTATACTAATATAAAATATTTTACTGCCTATAAGTTATACAATGATAGTTGCATAATAAAACATCCACTAAGATTATATTATATTATCAAATTATATTTCTGAGGATTGTTCAAGACTAGGAGTATCCTGACTGTTCTGGTGCCTCATTGATTCGAACATGTCTCTGGATTACCTTAGCCTGTGTTCATCAAATGATAAATGCTAAGTATAAAATTCAACGGTGCTCGATAATAATTGTACTGTAAATAAAATTTAATTATTTTCTTGTTATAAATATAAATAATTACTAAAAATAATTTCAACAAATGAAATAATAATTCCTCAATATCAACATGCAATCAATGAAAATTATACAATCAGTAATGAATAATCATTATAATAATTCTTTACGATTAATTCTTTATACCATATGTTGCACTCATAAATTGGTTATATTTTATTTTGTACATTAATGGAATAGCAGTGATATGCTATATAATAATGAATATAAATATGTATTGCATTTCTCGGTTCCTTGTAATTCCATTACTTTTCTGTAAATCCATCTTTTTTTTATAAATTCATTATTTCTTAATGTTCCCACCAACTTCAGTTTCTATTTATGCACTATCTGTACTGGATAGGGATCAAATCACACTTATCAAAACATCTGATAAGGGATTAATATTACCACCTGCCAATATAATAACTTATAGTAAGGGGTCAATATCATAACTTGCTAGTATAATGTTTAGTGGCAAGGGATCAAATTCACAACTTGCTAGTATAATATTTAGTGGCGAGGGATCAAAATCATAATTTACCAATTTAATATTTAGTGGCGAGGGATCAAAATCACAACCTGCTAATTTAATGTTTAGTGACAAAGGATAAAAATTACAACCTACCACTCTTCTAGAGGAAGGGATCAATATAACATCTAACCTTTTTTTATGTAAGTCAAAACACCTCCCTTTTTTCTCTATAGTGTCATGCTGATAATGAATGATGCATGATGTTATCATGTTTGTGACCATGAAATATTGGTATAACTGTAAATAAGGATATCTTGATATCCCAGCATATTACAAATTAATATATATATATATATATATATATATATATAAAATTATAGATTCATATTATATTACATTGTGAGCTTAGATTATTAGCAAATGAATAATTATGTGTCTATAACCATTTGAAATATCTATAAATTACATAACCATTAATAATAAAATATAACTAATATACATATTAATTGACATATGAAAACCTAAATCATCAAACTCTTGATTTTACCTACGATTACATTTTTAACATAATTATTGTTAAGTACAAAACCTGCTTTGTTTGACCTTCAGCTTTTTGTGAAGCAGCAACTGCAATCCTCCTATTATTTTCACCTGATATGTACAAATACTTAGCATATTAATCAGATATTTACATGGATACTCCATACATTCTTACTAGTGGATAAGAAGTCAAAGAAGGTATTATTAGCAGGCATTATGACGTAGACGTGTTAATGATAATGTAATTAGTGAAAGGAGGATTCAAGAAAGTGGTAATGATGTTCATAATGATGATATTGATGTTGCTGAATCTTGTTATGAAGGTGATGATGTTGATTACTATGATGATGGTGGTGGTGATGATGATGATGACATGTGGTTTAAGGATGATGATGATTAAAATGATGATGAAATCAAAGGTTATGAGGAGTTGATGATGTTGACCGAATCAAGTCTTAATGATTTGAGAAATTTTTTATCTACTAATTTGAATGAAATGATGATGAATAAAAATCTATATGATATTGATGAGTTAATATGTGATCCATCATCAGAGTTTCAAATTAGCATGACTTTTAAGAACAGAGATGTTGTTCAAACAATGTTGAAATTATATTCAATGATGATGCTGATCGAACCAAGTCTTAAGCCAATTCATGATTCGAGAAATTTTTTATCTACTAATTTGAATGAAATGATGATGAATAAAATCCATATGATATTGATAGGTTAATATAGGATCCATCCTCAGAGTTTCAAATTAGCATGACTTTCAAGAACAGAGATGTTGTTCAAACAACATTAAAATTATATTCAATGTGTGTAAGGCATAAACTAAGGAGTAATAAGATAAAGGAAAACTTTATATCTACTCTCTATGGTCAGAATGATGGATTTTCCTAGAGATTACATGCTACAAAGAAGAAGATGCATCATTATTGAGAGATAACATGATATAATGGTCCTTATAGTTGTATTGCTCTATCAAATTCATAGTACTATTGTAATTTTGATTGTAATATAATTGTTAGGTATATTGAGGGAATGTTAGCCAAACAATCAACATTAAGGTAAAAACTATAATAGCAATGTTGAAGGAAATATTTGACATTACCATTAGTTATAAGAAAGCATGACATGCAAAATAAAAGGCCATTATATCTTTGTAGGGGGATTGGGATGAATCATACATGCATTTATGTAATTTTATGCATGATGTATGTATGAAGAATTCTAGTTCAATTTGGCACCTTGAAGGTGAAGATCATGTCATCAATCATTGTATTGTACCCAATGTTTGCCAATTTAAAAGGATGTTTGTGGCATACAGACCATGTCTTAAATGGTTTAATTATTGCAAACCTATTTTATATGTCAATGGTACCTTCTTGTATAGTGAGTATAAAATTGTCTTACTGATGATAAAAGTTATTAGAAATAATCATATACTTCCGGGTTGCATTCACATTAGTTGAAAAAGAGGGTAAGGACGATTGGGAGTATTTCATGGTGATGTTGAAATATCATGTTTGCTATACATAATGATATATGTATCATCTTGGCCTAAAATATCAGGATTATTCATTCCATGTAGTCTAATTTATGGCATAGTAATCACCATCGGTATTGCCTGTATCACGTTATCAACAATTACAACACAAAGTTTAAGAATGTAGTGATAAAAAAATTACTTGAAAGAGTATGTATGATTTATATTTAATGATGATGTAATTATACATGTTCATTGTATTTATGATTTGCATCTAATAATCAAATCAACTATTGTAGGTCGATAAAATCAATGAAGAAAATTTTTTAGATACATGCAATAACTTGAAGCAAGACATCCCGAGTCGAAGGAATGGATTGATAAAATTCCATAGGAGAAATGGACCCTTTCTTACAATGAAAGCTTTTGACATAGCATTATGACAACAAATTATATTGAAGCATATAATTCAATGTTGAAAGATATTAGATTCATACTAATTACCAAAATGATGTAAATATTATTTGAAAAACTTATTGACATTTTTGATAAACATCATCAAAGATACACTGATGCAATTGTGCAAAGATTTATCTTTATTAAACATTGTATCAGAACTCTAGAATATAGGGTACATTTTTTATCAAAATATCTTACATTTTTATGATAGTGTTTATGTAGCAAATTCCAATAGAGCAAAATTCCATGCTCACATGCAATTACAGGTTGCATGAAGTACAACATAAACTATAGAAATTTTATTGCTCCTTTTTACATGATTGCTGTTACCATTAAATATTGGTCAACACCATTTACCCCTATAGGACATGAAGACTATTAGCTTAAATACAAGGGCATGCTCGTTCAATATGGCTCGAGAACCTCAATAATGAGACTACATTCAACAAAGACCTCATAATCCATCGTTGTTACACTTACAGTGATAACATAGATCAAAAGCTATTTGGTTTGATGAGGTATGATATACCTCATATAATGTTCTTCAATTATATTCAATTCACATTCCATGTTTGATATTCTCATGATTTTCATGTTTTGATATGTAGGTTAATGATGCCTATATCCTAAATTGTAAACAGAATATATCCTTGTGGTGTAACTGTGTTGAAGATTTGGACCCTCATGTAATCAATGTCTATCACATCCTCATTTTTTTAGCACACATTGTATTGATGAAATGATTGATGTTCATTGCTTCATATATGTTATAATTGGGACGATGATATGAAATTATTATATATATGAATGAGTTGAAAAATAAATGATAAGATAATTAAATGATGTGTAAGCCATAACTTATTTAACATTTACTTCATATTTTCTTTGTCCGATCTAACTTTCAAGGTACATGCATATGTGTAGTGATGGAAAATTAAGCTTGATAAGTTGAAGGAAGTCAAGGTGCAAAGATTCTTATAGATCCATGGCAAGATCAAGTGGAGATTAAGTTTTAGTTTTGATTTTTATTGTTTTTCTTCAGGTGAGTAAGGGTGAGTATGGATTAGTATTAGATCTAGTAGATCTATGAGTTTATTGTGAAAATCATGAAGTGGTTGAATGGTTCTTAGTAGATTTAGTAGATTTGAGTCTTGATTTGAAGTTTGTGATGGTTATTGATGTAAGAGTGGTGAAATGAAGTGGTTGTGTGTTGTGTGAGTGTGTGTTTGATGATTTTCTTACTATGGCTGAATTGAGTTGAAAAAAAAAAGCTAAAGGATGGTAAGATCTAAGCATGTTTAAAGGAAATTTATTAAAATTAGAAGATAATCTCTTAAGAGAATCATAGATCTTAAGTTATAAGATGATTAAATTGATGATTTATGGTTAAATCTTCATATTAGGTTCATATGATTAAAAGTTATGGAAAAATGATTTCTATTTAAGTATGATTAATTCTATAACTTAAAATTAAAGTAAATTTGAAGTATTTTGATGTCTTGAGGAAGAAGCATATGGCATGAATAATGGAATTGGACTTAAGATGCATTTTTCAAGTGTTAAATGGACTATAATTAAAGCATATGGTAATCTTATGTTTAAGGGCTTAAATGATCACTAATTAAGTTTGTTAAGTATTCATCAAAAGCTCAATGAGTTAATTTATTAATGGTATTAAAGGATTTGCATGGAAATTGATTTTAGTTGACCAAATTGAAGTTTGAAAATAAAGTGGTGTGTATGATTACATATGGTTTTTAGAAGTATTTTAATTATAAGATTGAATTTGATATTAAATACATAAGTTAAAGACATGTGGCATGTTATATGAAAGTGGTTAAATGAAGTGCAAGTATGTGTATGATATGCAGCCGTATTATGATTTAGATGTTGGAATGAATATTCTAAAGACATAAGTACATTAAGTAAGTTTATTGTTTTAGCTATCAAATGTTTAAATAACAGTGGTATAAAAGAGTATGTATAAGAAGTTATATGATGATATCTAATTGACTTTCAAATGAGTAATGATATTGAATAGTTTAAATAGAGGTATTGTCACACCCCCGACCCCAACTCAAGAGGATGCGACAAGCTCCCGTAGTATAACCGTCGCCCGCCCGTCTCAGGCAAACAACGACTATACCACAAGGGAAGCTGACCTGCTAAAGCTCGTATAAGAAATCCCAAAAGAACAATACGAATAAAAAAAAAACATAAAACTAAACCATAACCCTGGATACATATATATATACAAGGATTCTTATACATTAGTACATTTAGTATACTGCCAAGCCTAATACTAAGGAGTCTATGCATAAATATACAACAGAGCAGGAGTCCTTCTCGAAGTCCAAGACACGAACCAGCTGCTGTACTTCTAGCCCCGGTGCTCGCCCTCTGAACTCGGACCTACGATCATCAAATGACAATCGCTGAGAATAATTCTCAGTGGTGCTAGGAACACATCACAAATACCAATCACAGGCATTCATATATACAGCATACAACATACGGCCAACCAATACGGCATACGGCCAATCAAGCACACGCATACGGCATATAACCAATCAACACCCAGGCACACAGCCAATACATAGGCACACATACCAATCACATGGCAATCTCTGCCACCCAGACATCCATACTGCATCTCACAATAGGAATGCCCGGCCAACCAGACGTCCATATTGCATCTCACAATACAGAGAGCCCAGTCAATGCACTCTCCCTCGGTTTGGCACGTCTCACGCTCTTGGCCTGCGCGGAGGAGCATCTCACCCCTGTGTTATCAATTAGCTCTCGCACCTCTCCTGCACGGGCCACTAATTGACAGACATCGGTACCTCTCGTACCGCGACACAGTACCTAACATCAAATCGCCACCCTTATATCATCCCCTCACCATGTTATGCTATGCCATCAATATATACGCCTACACATGCCATATACCAATCCTAGAAGCCAATCATGCAATAATCACAAGGCTCATTCCTTTCCGGAACTCATAGCCACACGTACGTCCCGTCTCAGAACCACAAACCATAATCACGCGCATATCAAGCATGCACAAGCACAATCACAGGGAATTCAATCCCCAAGCATCAGTTCTAGGCTTACAGAGCCAAAGAACCACAAGAATAATCAACCTCTAGCTCAAACAAAGCAACGCTAGCATAAACACACATTTTCGAGCACAAACCTGGAAAAAGAAGACTGCTATCACTCACCCTCGATCACCACGCTAACCTGCTCTAGCCTCAACTTCTAGCTCTCGCCCTATCTCGGTGCTTAGCAACCCCTCTCCGGTGTGTTTCTAGGGTTTAGGGACATTTGGTAGGGTTTAAGGGAATAAAATAGAAGAAAAAGGCTTGGTTTCTGCTGTTAAAAAGCCCATTTTAAGTCACGTACGCCCGTACCAGTCCTCGTACGCCCGTACCAACTTAAAAAGCCTGACAAACACAACTCCTGCGAGTTGTGGTACGGCCGTACCACCTTTTGGTACGCCCAAAATCTTGAGAGCTCTACTGACAAACCTGATTTCCTGTGAGCAACCGTACGCC
Organism: Dalechampia spathulata; assembly: GCA_948192965.1. NCBI lineage: Eukaryota > Viridiplantae > Streptophyta > Magnoliopsida > Malpighiales > Euphorbiaceae > Dalechampia > Dalechampia spathulata. Next base: position 6,313 of record CANYBF011050503.1, on the reverse strand, counting down.
CGTACCATTCATTGGTACGCCCGTACGCCAAGCAGGAACCCTAGCCTCCTCAACTCCCCTGTCTCGTACGACCGTACAGCCTTCCGTACGCCCGTACGCCAACCTAAACTCCTCTTCTCTCCTTCAAATGCACTCCTCGGCCACCTGAAATGCCCCAAACACAACCCGCACATGCATGCCATCATGCACACACCTAGCACACATGCAAATACACATCCAAGACGTCATCATGACATACACACAAGCATAGAATACATAGCACATATGCAAACAACATATGTATACATACACGTATACATCCAATCATGCATACCAAACTATTAAAACTCCTAGGGGGTCAAACGTGGATGTAACACCTTTCATATCGCCACCCTTATTTCGCCCCCTCACATGATATGCTATACAATTAGTCATAATGCATGAACGAGCCAATCATTCAATAATCATAAGGCACGTTCCTTCCCGGAACTAAAAGCCACATATACGTTCCTTCTCGGAACCCATACTGAGAATCACAAGCATCAAACACATGCATAAACATAACCACAGGGAATTCAATCCCCAAGCATCAGTTCTAGGCTTTACAGGGCCATAGAACCACTACAACAAGCATAAACCCAGATAACTAGAACAAACGAACACAAGCTAGCACAGACCTGAAGAAAGAAGATTGCTATCTCTAGCCCGTGATCTCGTCGCTAACCAGCTCTAGCCTTAACTTCAAGCTCTCGTACACTCCCGGTGCCTAAAACCTCCTTCTTCTATGTTTTCGAGGGTTTTGGGACATTTAGAAGGGTTTAGGGTGAAGAAAACATAAGAAAAAGGCTTAGGTTTATCTGTTAAAAAGCCCAATTTAAGTCACGTACGGCCGTACCACCACTCGTACGCCCGCACCAACTTAAAAAGCCTGTCAAACCCAACTTCCTGCGAGTTGCGGTACGCCCGTACCACCTTTGGTATGCCCATACCACTCAGAAGTTCCTGACAAACCTAAATTCATGTGAGTTAACGTACGGCCGTACAACCCTCTGGTACGCCCGTACGATATCCAAGAGCCCTAGCCCCTCTCATCTGCCCTGCCTCGTACTGCCGTACTGCCTTCCGTTCACCCGTACCACTCTCCAAACTCCTCTCCTCACACTTAAACGCACTCCCCAGCCACTTGAAATACCTCCTACATAACTCAAACATGCATGCCATCATGCACACACCCAACACATATACACATACATATTCCATACGTCATCACGATATACATACAGTCACAGAATATAAAGTACATACACAGGCAATCATACCAAAACATGTATACATACATGTATACATCCAATCAAGCATACAATCAATACTAAAACTCCTAGGGGGTCAAACGTGGATGTAACAGTACGGGCGTACGGGTTACCGTATGGGCGTACCAGTCATGAGAGGTGAGTGGTATTGTGTTCCTGGAGACTGTATGGGCATACCATCTGGTTGTACAGTCGTACCGTTGCTCGCAGAAAAATGATGCATTAGTAGTGCATCAATCACTTTTTGGTGGTGTGGGCGTACCAATCGATGGTACGGTCATACCAGATAGAGCCCTTGGGTCGGTACAGGCATACAGGAATCCGTACGGCCATACGCGACTTAAGTTTGACTTTCCAACGCATAAACATTATCTTTTCCTTACTTTTCCTTTATCCTTATCTTTCCTAAACCCTTAGAAAAATAAAGGTTAGAGTGGTTTAATGCTAGAGAAGTGTGAGAGCTGGAAGAGGAAGGTTAGCAACCAAACTACGGATATACGCTAGGTGTCGTATTGTTACAGATTTGTGCTAGTTGTGATGCTTTGCTTCTTGGTTTACTTTGGAACCTAAGTAAGGCTTGGAATTGATGTCTTATGTTCATTGACTATATGTTTTTCAATGTTTTCTCATGATGAGCTTGGTTCACGTCCTTGAAAGCATTATTTACATATTATGCATAAAGATATTCATGGCATGCATGGAGATGTATGAGGGGAAAAAGAAAGGAAAGGAGAGAGATGATTGCAGAGCTTAATGCTATGGACATACTGGGTCATACAGATGATGGATTCCCTTGAGGAATCACACAGTTTAATACCCTCCTTCGAGAGATGTGTCTCAAGACCTATAGTAAAAAAATGGGTTCATAGAACCACACAATTTCATGCATGAGTATGACCATGATTTGTGTGCATATCTATGTCTGTCTAGCACCACTGAGTTTTATACTCAGAGTTTATCATTTGATGAACATAGGTACTGAGTCTTCAGGTGAGCGTTTAAAGAAGTGATCGATGATTTCGGCAGAGAGTCAGATTTTGTGAGGATCTTATTCTCAAAGCGGTACTGGACGTCTGAAGCATGCTCCTATTGTCTTGTTAATGTAGTTCTTTATTGATCATAGAGGCAGTAGTTACTATTGTATTTTGATGGTGATATACTTAAAGGGTGTACATGTAATTGTATTAAACTTAATGTATGAACTGGTGGATAATGATATGTAAATATGGCATGTTTACCCAGTTTTAATATTGGTAACTAAATTTTAATTGAATGATTGATTATCCAGGTTTAGTTAAGTGATTATTAGTGTATACCACGCTGCGACCCCTTCTTCACCACTAAATACAATGATTAGTACCCATACAAATTATGATGGATTGTAGGTACGCATGTATCCCTTGTAGTGTGGGTGATGGTTTCCTTATAGGAAATCGTTGTTCATGCTACGAGAGCATGTTACCCCAGGTATAGGCTAGGTGTAATAGTACATCAGTCATTGACATTACAAGTAAATCATATTGTCATTTTGTTCAAGAAAATTTAAAGTTGAATAGAAATTGGATAGCAAATATATGAGCAACATCACATATGACAAATGATGTCAAATAATTTATTACCCTTAAACCCATAAACATCATAAATTCAAAAGTTTATTTTCTAGATGGAAAATCATAAAATGTCATAAACACATGCCACATGCCTTTACATCCAAAAATGACCCTATGAGATACATTATATATACCCAGTTTTCATCATAACCTTCTATTTATTAGTAAATTAATGTAATACAATAACATAACAACCATCTTTTACTTAGATAAGTGTGTTTTGCAAGATCTTACCACCTATGAAACTATAGCCACAACAAAACAACAAGGAGGTCTATACATATTATCAGAAGATTGCATTAGAAAATAGTCATGTAATAATGCTAATTGTGGGGAATTAGTGACATGACATAATAAACTTGGACATGTTTTAAAAGAAAAGATGTTATGTATGGATGAGATTTCTTATTCTAAGAACATATTTCCTACACATTGTTATGTATGTCATTATGCTAAATAGGAAAGAAAACCATTTGGAAAGAATGAAATTAATAATAAAATGCCTTTTGAATTGTTATACATATATTCATAAAGGCCTTATGAAATGCAATCATTCTCAGGAGCAAGATATTTCATAACTGTAGTAGATGATTTTCAAGATCTACTTGGACATTATGTTAAGAGATAAACAAATGGTCCATTAAGTATTGAGAGAATTTATATCATGAAATGAAAATAAGTTTGATACACATGTCAAGATCATAAGAAGCGATAATGGGATAAAGTTTAAGAATGAAAATTGTAAATCATATTTCCGTGAAAAAGGCATACAACACCAATTTAGTTGTATATATACATTGCATCAAAATTGAGTTGTCGAGAGAAAGCATAAAAATGTTTCACTTAAAATTACCGATAGCCTTTTAGAGTGAGTCCATTCTATATGCCACATAGCTAATAAATATCCAACCATTAATTGTCTTAACTAGCAAACACCTTTTGAAAACTTCAACAGAAAAAACCAAATTATAAAATGTTCAAAACTTTTAGTTGCTTGTGTTATGCCATAAACCTTAACCCAATCAAGATAAAATTTACTCCAAGAGCAATAAAATGTGTTTTCCTTGGCATAACAAAGAATTATATGGCTTATAGATTGTATGATCTGTAAGAAAAAAATCATAATTTCCAGAGAAGTTAATTTTTATAAAGAAGTGTTTCCTTATAAGACAGGCAAATTAGAGGCACAATAGAAACTCCAATACCTATTGTACATGAACATATAAAGGAGGTTAGTGATGAGCAAAATGAGATCACTAGAGTAGAAGAGCCTATACTTGTCAGGTGTAGTGAACGAAACAGGCAAAGACCTTCTTGACTGAATAATTTCATGGTGACAACCAAAACATTGCCTTTTACTACTTTTCCATCCTTTATAACATAATACTCAAATGTCGTTGCTCTCGTTTATGCTAACCAAGAACCTACCAGCTTTTGAGATGCTTGTCAAAATGACAGGTGGTTGCAAGCAATGGAAGAGGAGTTAAAAGCCCTGAAAGAAAACAATACATGAGAGTTAAAGAATCTACCAAAAGGAAAAAAGTGATTAATTCTAAGTGGGTGTATTGAATAAAATACAACATTGATGGATCAATAGCAAGATATAAGGCAAGACATGTAGCGAACAGGTACAATTAGTTGCCAGGTATAGACTACCATGATAATTTCTCTTCTGTCATAAAAGATATAACAGTTATGATTTTTTTAGCCTTAGTAGCATCCAAGTAGTGGCCCGTACAACAACTAGATGTGAATATTGCCTATTTTCATGGGTGTATTGAAGAGGAGTTATACATGAAACCATCCAATGGCTACTTAATAGTAAATCCAAGAGAGTATTGCAGATTGATTAAAAGTTTGTATGGTCTAAAGCAGGTAGGTAGAATGTGGAATAAAGAGCTAACTGAAAGATTACTCAATTTTGGATTTCTGCAGTCTTAACATGGTACTTATTTATTGACACAGGGCACCAAAGTAATTTTCTTGCTTTACTTATATATATGGATGATATCCTAATCACATGGCCTCAATTGCTTGATATACAAGCCGTCAAGGAATTCCTAGACAGAGAATACACCATCAAGGATTTGGTCCCCATACGATATTTTTTGGGTATGGAGGTATCATGATCCATCATAGAGATGTTTGTACATTAAAGAAAATACATCACATATTTGGTGTCAAAAGTGGGACTAGAAAATGCAAAAGTGGTAGATTTTCCACTTCTAAAAGGGTAAAGTTTGGATTTAGACCAAAGTGATTTTTTAATTAAGCCCAAAACGTACAGGTGATTAGTCGAAAAGCTCCTATGTTTGGGTATAACTCTGTTGGACATAACACATGCAACACAATAGCTCGGTTAGTACATGCAAATGCCATGTTGGAATCATCATTTTACTGTACTTCACATTGTAAGATACTTAAAAGGATGTCTAAATCATAGGTTGTTTTTCCCTACACAAAATAAATCAAACATATCAGTGTACTATGATGTAGATTGGGCAACATGCCAATTGACTAAAAAATCACTTATAAGTTTTTACTTCTTTATAGGGGAAGCTCTCATTTCATGGAAGATGAAAAAGCATGTCACGCCCAGCCCATACCTGGAGTAACATGCTCCCGTAGCATACACAACGACCTCCCGTATGGAAAATCGCTGTATACACTACAAGGGATACCTGTACATGTAAAAATAGAAAGTCATATGGGGATAACAATAGTATGGCGGTACAATCATTAAACTGAACCAAACATAACCCTGGATAACAACATACATTTAATTGAATGAACATGTCTATAACAAAAGTATATTCATTAATATACAACGGTTTTGATTACAATAACCGTATATGTCACCACTAAACTACAAGTACATTACTGCCTCTCTAATATATACAAGCTACAATACAAGACGACAAAAAGAAACTATGCTCAGCTGCTCCAGACCACCTCGAGACGGGGATTCGCTGAGGAATCCGCTCCTCTGCTGACACTGGCTATCACTGCTCTGGTCCTTCTACAGTAGGCTCGAAACCTGCGTTCATCAATTGATAAACGCTGAGTCGAAGACTCAGCAGTACTAGCTATCATATGCACATAGAACAGAAACAAGCATCTTAAATAACAGGCAATACAATGCAATGCTATGTTGCCCCATTTCCTCTTCCTATTATGTACTCTCTTCCCTCTTTCCTTTTACCCTTATTGTGCACAATATATTCCCATGCTGGATCCCTATGTACCAGTACTCAACTCCCGAAGGAGGACAACTGTAATCCTGGCCCGTAGGCCCTTTTGTTATGCCTATGTCTCGAGACTCAACTCTCGAAGGAGGAAATATAATATACGATTCCATTATGGAATCCTGTAATATATGATCCAACATGCCTTTCCTCATTTTCTCTCGCTCTG